>JALPQD010000011.1:15007834-15262785 GCA_023101885.1 Typhlomys cinereus
ACTGAAACAGCTGTGATTCAAAGGGCCAAGGCCCTGAGCACGCCTCCGCGGACCCTTTCCCCCAGCGGCGCCCGGCGGACCACCAGCAGACGCCCGCCGCGGGCACCGGCTCCTCTTCTGCAGACAGGCCCTGCGGGGCGGGACCGGGTCGTTTCCCCGTCTGGCTGCTGCGATCCATCTGCAGTAGCTTCCCCGCCGAGGGCCACCCGGTCACGTCAGCGACCGCAAAGCCCACGCTTGAGGGGGCCTCGCCGTCACCCGGAGTGAGCACCCGCCCGCTGGTTCTTTCCCCAGCCCCGCGCTCACATCCGGGGGACCTCCGCAGCGGAGCACGCGCCGCGGCCGGGTTTGTCCCTTCGCAGCCGCTCCGCCGTTAGCGCCGTATCGCGGTAAACAGGGAGTGAAGAGGTCTTATTCGAGACTCCCGGGGGGGTGAAAAAGGAAAAACGGGGCTCCTGAGAAAACGATCCTCTCCCGTGGCTCCGGGCGCTTGCTGCCTCCGCTCTTGTCCACCTTCGTTCCGGTCCCGAGCGGCGCCCACCCCCGCAGCACCTGGCCGGAGTACTCGTACGTGCAGTCACCATAGCTCGTGCTCAAGGGGGACCAAAGCCAAGAGGTGAGCCTCTGAGCCGCGCTGCGCCGCGGCCGGCCGAGTGGGACCACAGGGCTCCCCTCAGGGCGAGCTCGTGGCCGATCGGCAGCCCCAGCAATCGGCGGGGGCGCCTTCCACGCTTGCACGGGGGTCGCCGCGCTCTGGCCCGCCCAGGGCTCAGCGCGGTTGCTGTATGGGTGGGGATGATTTTTCCCGGGTTAGTGTCATCGGGCACGTCCCGCACTCTTACTGTTAACTTCCGGGAGACGAGTACGTTTCTGTAGTTTTCATGCTTTATAAAATGCACGACATTAACAGAACGGTCTCTCATTTATTAAAGTCAATATGGCATTTTAGTATCAATATTTGATTAAACATTTTGAGCTATTAACTGTTTTTTAAGGATCTCGTTTGTTCTTCCTTACGAAGTTGGCATTTCTATGCCCATAACGTGCCCCTTTTAGAGTGTACAATTATTTTAGTATGTATTGGGGGTTTTCCCAGTAGTATAGTAATAAAAGATTCTTATGCTAAGGAGTTGCAGCATTTCGGCCTCCTTCCAATCTTTCCATCTGTAAGAACTTGTTCTATTAACACAAAATCTCTTATTGGAATCATGTAACACGTAGACTTCCGCGTCCTCGTCTTCTTTCACTTAATTTTTTTGCGGAAGTATTCATGTGTTAGTTTAATATGCTTGTTCTTTCTAGCTGGGATAATCTTCCTTTTTGTGAAAAATTTTGTCATTTCACCTCATAATGGGCATTTGGATAGTATTTAGATTATTAGAAATAATGTGCTTTGACTTGTTGTAACTTTTTACTTTCTTGTTAGATTCTAATTTAGTGGAATTGCATGTCTTTTATATGGAACCTAGATTTTTAACTTTACGTTTGGGTGCGTGCGCACGTTGTGTTGTGTGTGTGTGTTGTGTGTGTGTGTGTGTGTGTGGTTGTGTGTGTGTGTTTCAGCCAAAACTTTCAGGAATTGCCTCGTAGGTTTCGGAATAAAGTTCAGGTCAAACCAAACCTGGCAAGCAAGCCTTTACTTAGACCTGAAATTCTCATCAGCTGTCAGCTTTTTCAGAAATCCCCAAAACTGTTTTCCGAAGAGGGTGTACTATTTTTACATTTTCCAGCAAACCGAAAATTACATATTTACTCATATGCATACTAATAACACGAAGAATTGAGTTTAGTGTCTGTCCTCATTTTCTACGCAGGGAATAATTCATAGAAACCAATATATTTTTCAAAACAATATTCTCAGAAGTAAGAGGCGGTGACAGAAGAATCAGGATTTACCTCCCAAACGGTAAGTGACTAAAACATCTGTTTTCACACAGTGGACACGGGGGGCCAGCCTAAGTAATTGTATCATAACTAGGGGGACAAGAGGGCAATTTATTAATAAAACCAGTGTGCAACTTGAAAGACGCCCCTAAAATCCCATCTTGTCATTTGACATCGAAATTAATTATGTCTAAGTCATGTATATACTTTTTATTGTAGTAAAAAGAAAAAAGAGCAAAAGATAAGAAGAGAAACAAGAGATTGATGATGAAGAAGAACCCAACTTTGATGTCGTTTGGTGAGTCACTCAGTCTCATTGTTCTAAGAAAAGTTTAACATGATGTCCATTAGAATATGTTTTCTCCTTGGAACTTTATGACCTCATTATCTTAAAGTTCCTTAACTCATATAGCGTTGTAGATTCCTTTCACTCATGGAACACTAGGTGTCACTGATGCGTACTTCCTTATCAGAGTCATTGTCTGAAAAAGAAAATCCTTAGTAACCAAGCTTCTCATTGCATAGTTTTAAGGCCTATTATAGAAAAGTAATTTTTATTAACTGTGGAAAGTGTCATTCAATAGTGCATGTTAAGATTGTCAGAAAAACACGCTTTTCTGTTGTTGTTTCATCACCTTACCTCTAATGACCGGATCTCAGTGTTCTTGTTTTTCTGCATATTCTCCTTTCTCCTCTTTCCATCTCTGAAGAATTGCCACCAATCTCTTTTTGGTGAGTCTGCGGATTCAATCAGCTGTCCAGACTTGCTACACGATCGCCTCTATCACTGCACCATCTCCCTTGCCCAGAAAAGTAGCATTTAACCAAGTACATTTATACTTATTTGTTAAACCAGCCTCGCATTCGCTGTGGAATTCTGCAGTTTCCTCTTTATAACGGAAAGGTGATTCATAGGTAAAATGATTAATTTGTTACTCCAAAGTGATGAAAATCCCTAAATCACCCTAGAACATCAAGGTGGTGCCTCTAAATGGTATTAGAAACAAAACTCCCAAAACACACAGCCCCGTGACTATTTTGTCTTTTCATTACTTGTACATTAATACTACATTTTGTCTTTTTGTTTTTTGTTTTGTTTCTTTTAGTATCGTGTGTATGGTTTGTACGTGTGTATGGGGTAATGCAGTGGTGCTTTGACTTTCATGCACCAGTGTTACCTTTAGTCCATATGAAAAAATCATCCTGTCATTTCTTATACCTGATGTTGTAAGCCTGGGTCTTTAATTAACCCCAGAGCATTCAATAGAGCTAATCTGTCTAGCAGCTACTCTTGGGGCTTTTCCAGGCTTAGTCTTCACATGCACTAGAATTAACAGCCACATTCATGAGGGCTTTTTTAACTGATGATCAGGGGAGCCAAACTTAGGTTCCTTTGCTTGTGAGGGACAGAGGCTTTAACCACGGAGGCCTTCTCCCCAGCCAGCCCCTTTGTCTTTTAAAACTTAGCCAGATAGATACTTTGCTTTTTATGACTCCTTTGAAAACAATAAAAATAGGCCGTGGCATAGAAATTGAGATGTGGGAATCATATGTTGTTTTGAAACGCAGCAATCTTGGAACTCCTTTGTATTTTTCTTAAACTGACAAAAACTTGTAGGATAGCAAGATGCTTCTGCCTCTAAAAGGACTGCTTGCAAACCTGGTGCCTGATTCAGTCCCCAGAGACCCATTGTGGTTTGAAGGAGAGAAACTAAATTCCAAACATTTTCTGTGACCTCTATGTGGTGAACCTGTTCCCCTCCCTCTTCTCATCTCTGTTCTTATAAATGAGTTATCAAATAAAGCTGTTTAACGATTCAGTTGTGGCAAATTATGCAAACTAAAACTGAAAAAAGTTCAAACTTTACTTTTTCTTTTAGGAATCTGGTGTGTTGACGTATCTAACTTGGCGAAATTTCAGGAACCCTTCTCTCGACATGGATTAAAGGAACCTATATCATTGCAACTGATACTGGGCTTTTTACACTGGGAGACCACATAAAGAAGGGGTTTGTGTTGCGTAGAAAATGGAAGGGATAAGGCATGTAACAGTTATAAGTTTTCTGATATTCCATTCATGCATTTTGGATAAATTAATCTGGAGTACTTACAAAGAATGTATCTTGAGGCTCTTCCCTTTTTTTTTAATCTTTACTATTTACCACCTGTCAGGAAGTTCCTTTCCTAAACTAGGCACTGAAGACATTCTATATTATCAAAAATAACATTAAAAATTGTAAATTTTCGTTATCTGGAGGAACATGAAGCTAGTAGAAAGTAGAAAAGAAACAGGCATCGTTTGATTCAACATAAGCTCATGGGTAAATAAAATCTTGTATATTTAGTTTGCTTTGTTATGCACTGCCATCTTTAAAACACAGGAAAATATCATGGAACTGGTTCATTTTAAATAGGATCATGTTGCCTTATCCTAGGATAGTGTGTAAAATTAGCCAATATAGAAATCAGATAAGTCTTGATTACGTTTTTTAAGGTCTTTCTAATATCTTATGTTCTTAGATTTCCATTTTCAGAGGAAAAATACTACCATTTTGAAAACAGAAACATCTTCGTGCATATCAATTGTAACAAATGTGGGCTGTTTTTCTTTTATTTTAAATAGCTGATGAGGGTCCTAGTCCCCCAGAGCAGTTTACTGTCTGTTCAAAGATATGATTCCAGCGTCGAGCCTTGAATTAAAACTGTCATTCATACCTTCATCTTTATTGGAATGTCTGGGCCATTGATTATTTTTGTAATTGTTTCCAGAATATTCACATCTCACCTGTGTACTGGTTAAATGAATTTAATTTACCAAGGATTTGGCATAGTGATATTGAGTTAAAATAGCTGAATAATAAGACTCCACAAATTGAAAACTTGGGATCACAACTGGTCATAGGACTCTGATTGAAACCTTAAATTTCTATAATGGCCTCCTAGTCTTAACTTCGCAACAGACATTTAATCAACATAACTAGTACATGGGTCAGTGGGTAGTACTCATGCCTTAAATACCACGTGTTAGCGAGACAGAGAAAAGGCCCCAGAGCTCAAGGCCCTCCTGGTTATTTAATGTGTGCGAAGACTTTGTCTGAGCTCTCTGAAACCCTGTCTCACAAAAATGATTTTTCTCCAGGATCTGAGCGAAAACACTTGCCATGCAGCGTGTGAGAATCGGTTGGACTCCCCAGAACCCCTTTGTAAATAGCGGGTGGCTAATGTGCATCTCTGTCCCTTGTTCTTTGGAATATCTGGCAGGCTGCACCTATACACAGTCAAACAGAAACAACCACCCTATTTCCCACAGGGTTGTTGGTAGGCAAGCCTGCACACCAAGTTTATACTCACCTCCACATGTGTATATCTCGAACACTAAAAAACCCACATACACAGGGCCACCTCAGAACTTTTACTTGTTGAGTTGATGTAACTTCACAGATACATACGAGTTAAGCTGTGCTGAAAAGGTAGATTTTGGACATTAAAAACTAATGATATACTACTAGTAAATATTAAGTATTACTAAGTTTTAGAGGAGCATTAACTATCCAGATTACAGGCTTAGGTTCACATATCCTTATTGAAATTCTTGAGATGAATTGTTTTGACGTTTCTGGGTGTTAGATATCTTACCTATACAATGTGAGATATATTAGTGAAGGAATAATAAAACATGTAAACACATCATTTATGTTTCTATGGGAGAAGGTTGATACAATACCCAGTAAGATAATTTGTACCGTGTTTTAGGTGCTTACATTTTGTATGATCTACCTATGACGTTAGCGTAGCTGTGGCATTTTATTATATTGGGTTCATGCTCTAGGATCAGTTTTGGGTTTGGGGCTAGGACGATAATGAGCACAATTAAATGCTTGCTGTGCACGGAAAAAAAAGGGGACCAAATTCATATCCCTAGTAGGTTGCTGGCAGCTCTTAACTGTAATTCTAGCCCCAAAAAGAAAGCAGTCCCTGACAATTTCAAAAGCCAGTATGGCTACGTCAGACGCGCATATCAGCCAAAATTTGGGTTTAATCTAGAGTGAGGCCTTGCTATTAACCTCGACCTCCAATTGCATGTACACTCATGAGCATGGATCCTCCCTTAGTTACTCCCACCACATGGAAATAACCCACTACACAAATTACATGCATATGAAAACACGGGTAATAAAAAAATTGGCTTTTGGGTATTTTGGGCATTTTAGATTAGAGCATTCTGTACTTAAATTTCCAGTATCTCACAAATCTGGAAAAAGTTGCATTTAAATGTGAAGGATTGATTTATCACGAGAAAAAATACAGAATCTCATCAGAAATCTAAAACATAAGACAAAACCTGGTTCAATTATACTTAATTGATTTTCTAAATGTCCGAGTGAAGAAGAAACAACGACCAAGGAGATAGCCTGATGATGAAAGGAAAGACTATTGTTGAACGCACCAGAGGAATGTATATCCTAATAAAAGTTACTGTTGATTTTAATACCACAAAACGGAGGGTAGGGATATTTGTGGGAAAGATAGAGCAATTGAAATGGAATATTCGAATAGTAATTAACTCGTTAATAATATAAATTATGACTCTATATTTATATAATAGACACATATATTTAAATATAAGTTATATAATAAGCCTATGACTGGCTCTTTGAAGTCAGTTCAACATCCCAAGAACCTGATTTATAAAGGAAAAAATTAGAAATCAATAAATTTTTTTTTAAATCACATTTAAGTTTTTTTCTAATATTTCTTTAAATGAATAACAGACTTCTGAAAAAACAGAGGAAGGAAAATCTCTTCATGTAGTTACTAAAACAAAATCGAAAAATAACAATATCTTAAAAAACAACCTGTAATGCAGTGAGTTACTTTTGACGCATTGCTTATAGGTATGTATATGTAGGGAATCCTAATCCAAATTGACTCGTGGGGTAACCTGATTGCCTCGTTTAACTAGGCTGCCTTGGGTAAGGTCGAGGAAACCCTTGGGAAGCGCATAGAAAGGTAGCTGTTCAGTTCTGGCGACGACGTGGCGGGAGCTTCGCATGGAAGAACGATGTTCCCACTCTGAAGTAAAGGACTTGTAGAATTTTGCAGGATCTCTTTGGTTAATCGAGCCTGAAATCCCTGAGCCTTGATTACTCAGGACTCACCCCCCCTCCGCTTTCCATTTGTAGGAGTTAAATTATTGCTTAATGTTCAACAAGATTTTATCTGTAAAAGTGTATTTCAAATAATTATCTCTTGTTAACTCCAATAAACTTCTTGGTTCACTAATCTGAGAACTTGGATGAATTCCTTTCTTTGGTCTGTCAGTGTTCTATCTGGGGTGAATATTCTCCCCAGAAAAAGTCAACACTTTTCATTTAAACTTCTCAGCACTATTCATTTAAATGTTAGTAGCCAGAGACAATCGAAAGAGCTTGAAATATCTTAATGAGATTTCAGACAAATTAATGTGTCTGATATAACTGATTGTGTACTGGGTTGTAAAAACTCTAGATTCTGATTTGTTCCTCTGGAGAATTTTGATTTGTTTTGTTTTGTTAGTAGAGCTTTAGTCGTCTCCAAACTCAGTCTCATTCCTGTGGGTAACAAGTGAAGTTTCTCTTCAGTTCTGATTTTAGGTTGCTTTTCTTTTTTAAAATTTTTTTATTTATTTTTTCCACTCATACAGAATTGATTGGTACCTTATTCCCCTCCCTCCCTCCACATCTTCCTGGATCCCCTTGCACCCTCCCCCCTTTTTCCGTTCCTTTACCTCCCTCCCTCCCTTTCTCCCAGTGGGGCCCTTCCCCATTCCTGGAGCATTCTTACTGTGCACGTCAAACTTCCCTCTGGGTCCTTCTATCTGATGAGGTGTAAGGACTCAGTAGCATTGCCTAGAGCTCTTTCTTGTGTTCCCCTTTTAGTATAGTAACACTATTGTGGCTGTTAATCCCTTGCCTCTAAGGATCCTAGTGCTTGTGATCCATGCTAGACTTTGGGGAGGTCAATGATATGTTGGTCATCGCGCAAGTCATGCAAAATCCTATTATGATTACTTCCGCCCTAACTTGTATGTAGTATCTTGCATATCATTGCTCCTCCCCATCTTTAGACTCTTACAATCTTTTTTTTTTTTTTTTTAAGAGATTTTTTTTTTTAAATTTTTTTTTATTATTATTATTTATTCAACTGTGCCATGTGCGTATGTATGTGCGCGCGCGCGTCTGTGTGTGTGCGTGTATGTGTGTCTGTGTATGTGTAGAACCACGGACGAATTTGCGAACCACCACGGACGCCTCCACCTCCTTCTGCCCCGGGATTCACAGGCTCCGCCCTACCAGGACTAAGAAGCGCAGGCCCCCCGCTTCCGCCTGGCGTCTATACGTGGGATCTGGGATCCGAACTCGGGACCTTCCGCCTGCAAGGCGGAGGCTTAACCCCTGAGCCACCTCTCCAGCCCTAGACTCTTACAATCTTACTGCCCCCTCTTCCGCAAATTTCCCTGAGCTTTAAGATGGGAAGAGATTAGGCTGGCCTGGTTCCTGGTGATTAAATGTAGGGTCTCTGATATTCTGAATTATGGTTTGTTACATTTTTTCTTCTTCTTCCAGTTTTGCTGTTCCTGCACTGCCCTTGGTTCCATCTTGATGGGTATTGGATGTCACCTCCTAGCCAAAGAGAAAAGGCTGTTAAAATAGAGTTTTATTATAAGAGTAGATTTAAAGGTAGATGGAAAAAGAGTAGGAGACCACGGTGAGGGGGGGTCCAGTCTCCCATTTGCAGGATGGTTACCTTCTATCTGTCAGATTCTATGCCCTTCCTGTCTGGTGAGATCAAACCCCATCAGTTGCAAGTGACCAGGAAGGAAAGTCTGTGAGCTTTACCAGATGTCTCATTACTTACTTGCAGTACTTGATGGTGGCCTATTTTCTCTGCTGTAGCATGATCCCCTCTCTCCTTGTTTTCTGGCAGGGGCCCTGCTTCCCCTTCCCTCCTGTTTATAATCTTTGCAATTACTGTAGGTATTACAGAGATTTATCTTTGAGTGTGTGACTAAGTGGGTTTGGTACTAGGAGCCACCTATTAGGGAGTACATATGGCACTTAATTTTCTGTGTCTGGGATACTTCACTCAATATAATTGTTTCTAATTTCATCCATTTCCCGGCAAATTTCATTAATTCATCATTTTTGATGGCTGAATAGTATTCCACTGTATAAATGTACCACATTTTCCTTATCCATTGGTCAACTGTAGGGTATTTGGGTTGATTCCATGACTTTGCTATTGCAAACAGTGCTGCTATGAACATGGTCATGTTGTGCTACTGAGGTGAATTTTTGCTGTAATGGGGGATTTTTCCCAAAAGTGGAATAGCAGGGTCATAAGGCATTTCTATATTTAACTTTTTTAAGAATCTCCAGATGGCTCGCCAGAGTGGTTGTATGAGCCTGCACTCCCACCAGCAATGTAGGAGAGTTCCCCTCTCTCCACATCCTCTCCAGCACTTGCTGATGTTTGTATTGTGGATTTTTGCCATCCTGACCGGGGTGAGATGATATCTCAGGGAAGTTTTGATTTGCATTTCTCTGATAGCTAAGGATGAGAACCATTTTTTAAGATATTTGTTAGACATTTTAATTTTGTCCCTGGTAAAGTTTCTTTTAAGTTCCAAGGCCCATTTTTTAATTGGGCCATTTATTTCCTTGGTGTTTAGTTTTCTAAGTTCTTTGTGCACTCTGGACAGTAGAGCTCTAACAGATAAGTGGTTTGTGAAGATTTTCTCCCATTCTGTCGGTTGCCTTTGTGCTTGGTTTATAATCTCTTTATCTGAACAGAAGCTCTTTAATTTCATAAGATCCCATCTTATGTTGAGTGTTGATTCTAGTGACTGTGCTATTGGCTTTTGGTTTAGGAACTGTTGGCCTAGTCCAATCAGCTCAAGGGAGTTCCCTACCCTTTCAACTAAGGTTTTTATAGTCTCTGGCCTTATATCGAGGTCTTTGATCCATTTGGAATTAATTCTTATTTTTTTTTTTGTTCTTTTTTTTTTTTAATTTCAGCTCATACAAACTTATTAGGTACACCAGTTCCCTCCCTCCCTCCTCCTCCCCCCGTACCCCCTGCTTCCCCTCCCCACCCCTCTCCCTCCCCATCCCCCAGTGCCTCCCACCCCAATTCCCAGAGAGTCCTTTCTTGTGCATGACTGATTTTCCTCTGGGCCCTCCTCTCTGATGACGTACAAGGACCCAGTGGCCTTTCCCGAACCCTTTCCCGTGTTCCCCTTAGGTATAGGAACACTGCTGTGGCTGCCAATCCTTTGCCTCCAAGGATCTTGGTGCCTTTAGCAGATGCTAGACTTTGTGAGGTCAACAGTGTGTTGGACAATGCGCAGGGCATGCAAAGTCCAATTATGATTGCTTCAGCCCTAACTAGTATAGAGTATCTTACATATCATTGCTCCTCCCATCCTTATGCTCTTACACTCTTACCGCCCCCTCTTCCGCAAATTTCCCTGAGCTTCAAGATGGGGAGAGACTAAGCTGGCCTAGTTCTAGGTGGTTGATATAGAGTCTCTGAAGTTCTGGATTGTGGTTTGTTGATTTTCTTTTGCAGTTTTGCTGCTCCTGCAATGCCCTTCACTCCATCCTGGTGGGCATTGTATGTTACCCCCTGGCCAGAGACAAAAAGCTGTTAGAGTCTTGTGATAAAAGCACATTCAAAGGTAGATGTAATAAAAGTGGGAAACCACAGTGAGGGAGGGGTCTATCACCCATTTGCAAAATTGTTACTTTTTATCTGCCAGACTATATGCCCTCCTCTTCTGGTGAGATCACTCCCCCTCAGTAGTAAATGATCAGGAACAAAAGTCTGTGAACTTAATCAGATGTCTCATTACTTATTTGGGTCCTTGGTGGAGGCCTATTTTCCCTGCTGTAACATGGTCCCTTCTCTCCTTGTTTCTGGTGTGGCCCTCCTACCCCATCCCTCCTGTTCATAATCCTTGGAATTACTGTCTCTAGGTGGGCTGGGTGGGTATGGTACTAGGAGCCACCTATTAGGGAGTACATACGGCGCTTAATTTTCTGGGTCTGGGATACTTCACTTAATATAATTGTTTCTAATGACATCCATTTCCCAGCAAATTCCAGTAATTCATCATTTTTGATGGCTGAGTAGTACTCCATTGTATAGATGTACCACAGTTTCCTTATCCACTCGTCAACTGTTGGACATTTGGGCTGATTCCATGACTTTGCTATTGTAAACAGTGCTGCTATGAACATGGTCGTGCTTGTGCTATCAAGGTGAACCTCTGCTGTATGGGGGGTTATTCCCAAAAGTGGGATAGCAGGGTCATATGGCATTTCAATCTTTAATTTCTTTAAGAATCTCCAGACGGCTCGCCAGAGTGGCTGTATGAGCCTGCATTCCCACCAGCAATGTAGGAGAGTTCCCCTCTCTCCACATCCTCTCCAGCATTTGTCATTGTTAGTATTGTGGATTTTTGCCATCCTGACCGGGGTGAGATGATATCTCAGGGGAGTTTTGATTTGCATTTCCCTGATGGCTAAAGAAGTGGAGCATTTTTTAAGATATTTGTTAGACATTTTAATTTCATCCCTGGTAAAGTTTCTTTTAAGTTCCAGGGCCCATTTTTTAATTGGGCCATTGGTTTCCTTGGTGTTTAGTTTTCTAAGTTCTTTGTGCACTCTGGACAATAGAACTCTATCAGATATGTGGTTAGTGAAGATTTTCTCCCATTCTGTGGGTTGCCTTTGAGCTCGCGTTACAATCTCTTTATCTGAACAGAAGCTCTTTAATTTCACAAGATCCCAACTGTTGAGAGTTGGTAGCAGTGACTGTGCCATTGGATGTCTGTTTAGGAACTGTTGGCCTAGCCCAATCAGCTCGAGAGAGTTCCCTATCCTTTCAACTATGGTTTTTATAGTCTCTGGCCTGATATCAAGGTCCTTGATCCATTTGGAATTAAGTCTTGTACATGGTGACAAGTACGGGTCCAGCTTTAATCTTCTGCATGTGGAGATCCAGTTTTGCCAGCACCATTTGTTGAAGATGCTGTTCTTTTTCCATTGGATTCTTTGGGCCCCTTTGTCAAAGACCAAATGGCTGTAACTTTGTGGGCTTATATCTGGGTCTTCAATCCTTATCCATTGATCTGTGTGTCTATTTTGGAGCCAGTACCAGGCTGTCTTTACAACTATGGATTTGTAGTATAGACTAAGGTTTGGTATGGTTATACCTCCAGCTGTGTTTTTGTTACTCAGGATTGTTTTTGCTATCCTGGGTCTTTTGTGCCTCCATATGAACTTTGAGATTGTTTGGTCAACTTCTTTGAAGAATTGCTTTGGGATTTTGATTGGTATAGCATTGAATCTGTATATTGCCTTTGGTAGGATGGTCATTTTCACGATGTTGATTCTGCCAATCCAGGAACAAGGGAGGTCTTTCCACCTTCTGGTCTTTTGCTATTTCTTTCTTTAGGGTTTTAAAGTTTTCATTGTAAAGGTCTTTTACCTCCTTAGTTAGGTTTATACCAAGGTATTTCATTTTTTTAGGGGCTATAATAAATGGGATTGTTTCTCTCAAGGCTTTTTCACTTCTTTCATTCTGGGCATATAGGAAGGCCTCTGATTTTTGCACATTTATTTTGTATCCTGCCACCCTGCTGAACTTCTCAATTAGTTCCAGGAGCTTCCTGGTGGAGTTTTTGGGATCACTCAGGTATAAGATCATGTCATCTGCAAATAGGGATAGCTTGACTTCTTCCTTGCCGATTTGAATCCCTCTTATGTCCCTTTCTTGTCTTATGGCTTCAGCTAAGACTTCAAGTACAATATTGAATAGAAGTGGTGAGAGTGGACAGCCTTGTCTAGTTCCTGATCGAAGTGGGAATGCTTCCAATTGTTCCCCATTGAGCATAATCCTTGCTGTGGGCTTGTTGTATATAGCTTTTATTATATTGATAAAGGTTCCTTCCATTCCTACTGTCTCTAGCGTTTTGATCATAAAAGGCTGTTGGATCTTGTCAAAAGCTTTTTCTGCATCTATCGAGAGTATCATGTGGTCTTGGACTTTGGACTGGTTTACATGATGAATTACATTTATTGATTTGCGTATGTTGAACCAACCTTGTGTGCCGGGGATGAAGCCTACTTGGTCCCCATGAATGATCTTTTTAATATGTTTTTGAATCCGATTTGCTAAGACTTTGTTGAGAATCTTTGCGTCTGTGTTCATCAGGGAGATGGGCCTATAGTTTTCTTTTTTAAGCGAATCTTTATTAGGTTTTGGGATTAAAACGATATTAGCTTCATAGAAGGAATTTGGTAGTGTTCCTTCCTTTGCTATTTGATGGAACAGTTTAAGGAGTATTGGTGTTTTTAACTCCTTAAATGTCTGGTAGAACTCTGTGCTGAATCCATCTGGTCCAGGACATTTTTTGGTGGGAAGATTCGAGATTACTTCCTCAATTTCCTTATATGTTATAGAACTATTTAAATAATTCACAACTTCCTGATTCAATTTAGGTAAGTTGTGTTTACTTAGAAATTCATACATCTCTTTTGTGTTGTCAAACTTCACAGAGTATAAGTTTTTGAAATATGATGTTATAATTCTCTAGATTTCTTGGATATCAGTAGTGATAACTCCATGTTCATTTCTAATTTTGTTAATTTGGGTTTTCTCTCTCTTGCTTTTGGTTAGTTTAGCTAGGGGTGTATCAATCTTATTGATTTTTTTCAAAGAACCAGCTTTTTGACTGATTGATTTTTTCTATCGTTTTCTTAATCTCGATTTCAGATATTTCTCCCCTTATTTTGCTAATCTCCTCCCTTCTACTACTTTTGGGATCAGATTGCTCTAGTTTCTCTAAAGCTTTAAGCTGCATTGTTAAGTTGTTTATTTCTGATGTTTCCATTTTTTTGACGTAGGCATTAAGAGCTATGAACTTACCTCTTAGAACAGCTTTCATTGTGTCCCAGAGATTTTGGTAAGTTGTATTTTCGTTATTATTCACTTTCAGGAAATCTTGAATTTCCTTTGTAATTTCTTCCTGAATGCAATTCTCATTCAGCATCATAGTGTTAAGTTTCCAGGAGTTAGTGTATTTTCTGTCATTGTTTGTGTTGTGGATATCAAGCTTTAGGCGTGTGGTTCACTGATAGGTACAGGCTAGGATTTCAACTTTCCTGTATATGTGGAGATTCGTTTTGTGGCCCAATATGTGATCTATTTTGGAGAAAGTTCCATGTGCTGCTGAGAAAAACGTGTATTCTTTGGTACATGGATGAAAAGTTCGATAGAGATCTGTAAGGTCCATTTCAGTAAGGGTTTGATTAAGCTCCAAAGTGTCTCTGTTAAGTTTTTACCTGTTATAATCTATCCCATGTTGAGAGGGCGGTGTTGAAATCCCCAAGAATTATCTTTTGGGATTGATTCTTGCCTCAGACGTTGTAGGGTTTGCTTAATGAATGGGGGGGCATATTGAGTGCATATATGTTCAGTATTGTGAAGTCTTCCTGGTGAATTGTACCTATGACTAAAATGTAGTATCCATCTGTGTCTCTTATGATTTTTTTTGGTTTGAAGTCCACTTTTTCCGATAGCATAATGGCTACCCCTGCCTGTTTCCTCGTTCCATTAGCTTGCAGAATTTTGGACCAGCCTTTTATTTTTAGGATGTGCCTATCTTTTGTGGTGAGATGGGTTTCCTGCAGGCAGCGAATTCATGGATTGTGATTTTTAATCCAAGTTTGTAATCTGTGTCTCTTGATGGGTGCGTTAATTCGATTAACATTTAATGTTATAATGGAGAAACTATTTTTAATTCCAGACATTTATTATGTTTAGTGGCTTTTGTAAGTGTATTTTTTCACTTTTAGGTTTTGGTAGTATTATTCTTCCCTTCTGTTCTCCTGGATATGCCTGTTTTTTTCTTCAAGCTTGAGTATCATTTCTAGTAATTTTTGAAGGCCTGGTTTGGTGGACATGTATCCCTTCAAGTTGTCTTTGTGCTGGAAGATTTTTCTTTCTCCCTCGATCATGACGGATAGTTTTGTGGGGTATATCAGCCTGGGTTGACATTTTTGCTCATTCAGTACTTGAAGTATGTCTCTCCAAGCTCTTCCTGCTTTTACTGTTTAGACTGAGAAGTCATTAGTTATTTTAATAGGTTTACCTTGAAAAGTGACTTGTTTTTTTTTCTCTTGATGCTTTCAGCACCATTTCTTTATCTTGAATGTGGAGTGTTTTAACTATTATTTGCTGTGGCGAGTTTCTATTTTGGTCATATCTGTTTGTGGTGTGGAATGCCTCTTGTATATGGATGGGCCTCTCTTTTTTTAGATGAGGAAAGTTTTCCTTGATGATGGTTTGAAAAATTTCCTCAGGTGTGGTATTTTGGGATTCTTGCTCTGGTATTCCATGGATATGCATGTTCGGCTTCTTCAGGGTGTCCCATAACTCTTGAATATTTCTCTCGAGTATCTTTTGGCTTTAACAACCTCTTCCATTGAGCTGGCTAATATTCCCATTTTGTCTTCAAGGTCTGAAATTCTGTTTTCTGCTTCATTAGTTCTGCTGATAAGACTCTCTGTGGAGTTCTGGGTTGAAGATAACTTGTCTTTTAGTTCAGTTTTTAACTCTGCTTGAGTCTGTTTTAACTGCTCTATGCTTGTTTTTGTTTCTTGAACTGTTTTTCTCAACTCCTCCAAGTGTCTGTTGTGTTCTTCTTCAAAGCGATTGATACAGTTATTTAATTCCTCCCAGATTTCCTCTTTCATAGTATTGAACATGGTAATGATCATATTTTGTAAGTCGTTAGCCTGGGTCAGGCTTTCTTGGCCATTTTCCATGGGTTTGTTCTGGTTGGATTCTATCATTATAGGATTGATTCCTTCAGTGGGAGATTTGTTTACTTGGGTGTTGTTTCTCTTTGACTTGGGCATTGTCGTTTTAACTCTTGAGACCTTCTTTCAATTTCTGTGCGTTTTTCACTGAACTGAATTATTTGGCCTGAAGTTTTGGGGTTGGCCGGGGGCGGAGCTTACCTAGGTAGAGGTGGGTCCAGGCTGGACTGCGCCTGTCCTGGGCTCGGCTGGATGGAGAAAGGGAGCGTGCATCCTGGTGCGGAGTGGGTTGGGGAAAGGAAGCCAGAGAGTCTTATCAGCAAAACTAACGGGGCAGAAAATAGAATTTCAGACTTTGAAGACAAAGTGGGATTATTAACCAGCTCAATGGAAGAGGTTGTTAAAGACAAAAAGATACTCGAGAGAAATATTCAAGAGTTATGGGACACCCTGAAGAAGCTGAACATGCTGTATTCATAGAATTTCAGACCTTGAAGACAAAGTGGGAGTATTAACCAGCTCAATGGAAGAGGTTGTCAAAGACAAAAAGATACTCGAGAGAAATATTCAAGAGTTATGGGACACCTTGAAGAAGCCAGAACAAGAATCCCAAAATACCACACATGAGGAAATTTTTCAACCATCATCAAGGAAAACTTTCCTCATCTAAAAAAAGAGAGGCCCATCCATATACAAGAGGCATTCCACACCACAAACAGATATGACCAAAATAGAAACTCGCCACAGCAAATAATAGTTAAAACACTCCACATTCAAGATAAAGAAATGGTGCTGAAATCATCAAGAGAAAAAAAAACAAGTCACTTTTCAAGGTAAACCTATTAAAATAACTAATGACTTCTCAGTCTAAACAGTAAAAGCAGGAAGAGCTTGGAGAGACATACTTCAAGTACTGAATGAGCAAAAATGTCAACTCAGGCTGATATACCCCGCGAAAACTATCCGTCATGATCGAGGGAGAAAGAAAAATCTTCCAGCACAAAGACAACTTGAAGGGATACATGTCCACCAAACCAGGCCTTCAAAAATTACTAGAAATGATACTCAAGCTTGAAGAAAAAACAGGCATATCCAGGAGAACAGAAGGGAAGAATAATACTACCAAAACCTAAAAGTGAAAAAATACACTTACAAAAGCCACTAAACGTAATAAATGTCTGGAATTAAAAATAGTTTCTCCATTATAACATTAAATGTTAATCAAATTAACGCACCCATCAAGAGACACAGATTACAAACTTGGATTAAAAATCACAATCCATGAATTCGCTGCCTGCAGGAAACCCATCTCACCACAAAAGATAGGCACATCCTAAAAATAAAAGGCTGGTCCAAAATTCTGCAAGCTAATGGAACGAGGAAACAGGCAGGGGTAGCCATTATGCTATCGGACAAAGTGGACTTCAAACCAAAAAAAATCAAAAGAGACACAGATGGATACTACATTTTAGTCATAGGTACAATTCACCAGGAAGACTTCACAATACTGAACATATATGCACTCAATATGCCCCCCCATTCATTAAGCAAACCCTACAACGTCTGAGGCAAGAAATCAATCCCAAAAGATAATTCTTGGGGATTTCAACACCGCCCTCTCAACATGGGATAGATTATAACAGGTAAAAACTTAACAGAGACACTTTGGAGCTTAATCAAACCCTTACTGAAATGGACCTTACAGATCTCTATCGAACTTTTCATCCATGTACCAAAGAATACACGTTTTTCTCAGCAGCACATGGAACTTTCTCCAAAATAGATCACATATTGGGCCACAAAACGAATCTCCACATATACAGGAAAGTTGAAATCCTAGCCTGTACCTTATCAGTGAACCACAGCCTAAAGCTTGATATCCACAACACAACAAATGACAGAAAATACACTAACTCCTGGAAACTTAACACTATGATGCTGAATGAGAATTGCATTCAGGAAGAAATTACAAAGGAAATTCAAGATTTCCTGAAAGTGAATGATAATGAAAATACAACTTACCAAAATCTCTGGGACACAATGAAAACTGTCCAAGAGATAAGTTCACAGCTGTTAATGCCTACATCAAAAAAATGGAAACATCAGAAATAAATAACTTAACAATGCAGCTTAAAGCTTTAGAGACATTAGAGCAATCTGATCCCAAAAGCAGTAGAAGGGAGGAGATTAGCAAAATAAGGGGAGAAATATCCAAAATGGAGATTAGGAAAACGATACAGAAAATCAACCAGTCAAAAAGCTGTTTTTTTGAAAAAAATAAGATTGATACACCCCTAGCTAAATCAACCAAAATCAAGAGAGAGAAAGCCCAAATTAACAAAATTAAAAATGAAAATGGAGGTACCACTACTGATCCCCAAGAAATCCAGAGAATTATAACATCATATTTCAAAAACATACTCTGTGAAATTTGACAACACAAAAGAGATGGATGAATTCCTAAGTAAACACAACTTACCTAAATTGAATCAGGAAGTTGTGAATTATTTAAATAGTCCTATAATATATGAGGAAATCAAGGAAGTAATTGCGAATCTTCCCACCAGAAAATGTCCTGGACCAGATGGATTCAGCACAGAGTTCTACCAGACATTTAAGGAGCTAATGACACCAATACTCCTTAAACTCTTCCATCAAATACCAAAGGAAGGAACACTACCAAATTCCTTCTATGAAGCTAATATGGTCTTAATCCCAGATTAATAAAGATACACTTAAAAAAGAAAACTATATGCCCATCTCTCTGATGAACACAGATGCAAAGATTCTCAACAAAGTCTTAGCAAATCGGATTCAAAAACATGTCAAAAAGATCATTCACAGGGACGAAGTAGGCTTTACCCAGGCACACAAGGTTGGTTCAACATATGCAAATCAATAAATGTAATTCACCATATAAACCAGTCCAAAGTTCAAGACCACATGATACTCTTCATAGATGTAGAAAACGCAAGATCCAGCATCCCTTTATGATGAAAACCCTAGAGAAGGTTGGAATGGAAGGAACCTTTATCAACATAATAAAAGCTGTATACAACAAGCCAACAGCAAGTATTCTACTCAATGGGGAAAAACTTGAAGTATTCCCGCTTCGATCAGGAACTAGACAAGGCTGTCCACTCTCACCACTTCTATTCAATATTGTACTTGAAGTCTTAGCTGAAGCCATAAGACAAGAAAAGGACATAAAAGGGATTCAAATCAGCAAGGAAGAAGTCAAGTTATCTCTATTTGCAGATGACATGATCTTATACCTGAGTGATCCCAAAAACTCCATCAGGAAGTTCCTGGAACTAATACAGAAGTTCAGCAGGGTGGCAAGATACAAAATAAATGTGCAAAAATCAGTGGTCTTCCTATATGCCCAGAATGAAAGAAGTGAAAAAGCCCTGAGAGAAACAATCCCATTTACTATAGCCCCTAAAAAAATGAAATAACTTGGTATAAACCTAACCAAGGAGGTAAAAGACCTTTACAATGAAAACTTTAAAACCCTAAAGAAAGAAATTGCAGAAGACACCACAAGGTGGAAAGACCTCCCATGTCCCTGGGTTGGCAGAATCAACATCATAAAAACGACCATCCTACCCAAGGCAATATATAAATTCAATGCTACACCAATTAAAATCCCAAAGCAATTCTTCAAAGAAGTTGACCAAATAATCTCAAAATTCATACTGGAGGCACAAAAGACCCAGGATAGCAAAGACAATCCTGAGTAACAAAACACTGCTGGAGGTATTACCATACCAAGCCTTAGTCTATACTACAAATCCATAGTTGTTAAAACAGCCTGGTACTGGCTCCAAAATCGACACACAGATCATGGATAAGGGCTGAAGACTCAGATATAAGCCCACACAACTACAGCCATTTGATCTTTGACAAAGTGGCCCAAAAAATCCAATGGAAAAAGAACAGCATCTTCAACAAATTGTACTGGCAAAACTGGGTATCCACACGCAGAGGATTAAAACTGGATCCGTACTTGTCACCATGTACAAGAATTAATTCCAAATGGATCAAGGACCTCGATATAAGACCAGAGACTATAAAAACCATAGTTGAAAGGGTAGGGAACTCCCTTGCACTGATTGGGCTAGGCCAACAGTTCCTAAACAGACATCCAATGGGACAGTCATTGCAACCAACTCTCAACAGATGGGATCTTGTGAAATTAAAGAGCTTCTGTTCTGATAAATAGATTATAACACGAGCTCAAAGGCAACCCACAGAATGGGAGAAAATCTTCACAAACCACATATTTGATAGAGCTCTATTATCCAGAGTGCACAAAGAACTTAGAAAACTAAACACCAAGGAAACAAATGGCCCAATTAAAAAATGGGCCCTGGAACTTAAAAGAAACTTTACCGAGGACGAAATTAAAATGTCTAACAAATATCTTAAAAAATGCATCACATCTTTAACCATTAAGGAAACGCAAATCAAAACTTCCCTGAGATATCATCTCACCCCGGTCAGGATGGCAAAAATCCACAATACAAACAACACCAAGTGCTGGAGAGGATGTGGAGAGAGGGGAACTTTCCTACATTGCTGGTAGGAATGCAGGCTCATACAATCACTCTGGTGAGCCGTCTGGCGATTCTTAAAGAAGTTAAAGATTGAAATACCATATGACCCTGCTATTCCACTTTTGGGAATAACCCTCCATACAGCAAAAATTCACCTTGATAGCACTAGCACAACCATGTTCATAGCAGCACTGTTTACAATAGCAAAGTCATGGAATCAGCCCAAATGTCCAACAGTTGTCAAGTGGATAAGGAAAGTGTAGTACATTAATACAATGGAATACTACTCAGCCATCAAAAGTGATGAATTACTGGAATTTGCTGGGAAATGGATGGAATTAGAAAGAATTATATTCAGTGAAGTATCCCAGACATGGAATATGTACTCCCGAATAGGTGGGTCCTAGTACCAAACCCACTTAGAGACACTCAAAGAGAAATGTCTGTAATACTTACAGTAATTGTAAAGATTATAAACAGGAGGGATGGGGAAGGAGGGCCCCACCAGAAACATGGAGAGAGGGGACCATGTTACGGCAGAGAAAATAGGACACCATCAAGGACTGCAAGTAATGAGACATCTGATTAAGTTCACAGACTTTCCTTCGTTATAATTTACAACTGATGGGGTATGATCTCATCAGAAGGGGAGTGCATATAGGCTGCTTGATAGAAAGTAACCATTTTGCAAATGGGTGATTGACCCCTCTCTCACTGAGGTCTCCTACTTTTATTCTATCTACCTTTGAATATACTTTTATAACAAGACTCTAATTTAACAGGTTTTTATCTCTGGCCAGGGGGTGACATCCAATACCCATCAGGATGGAGTGAAGGGCATTGCAGGAGCAGCAAAACCAAAAAAAAATCAACAAACATAATTCAGAACATCACAGACTCTATATCAACCACCTGGAACTGGGCCAGCCTAATCTCTCCCCATCCTGAAGCTCAGGGAAAGTTGCGGAAGAGGGGGTGGTAAGATTGTAAGAACACAAGAATGGGAGGAGCAATGATTTGCAAGATACTCCACACAAGTTTGGGCTGAAGCAATCACAACAGGACTTTGCATGACCTGTGCTATGTCCAACAAATTATTGACCCCACAAAGTCTAGCATGGACTAAAGGTACTAGAATCCTTGGAGGCAAGGGATTAACAGTCACAGTAGTGTTCCTAAGCTTAAGGGGAACACAGGAAAGGGTTCTGGAAAATGCCCCTGGGTCCTTGCACCTCATTAGAGAGGAGGACCCAGAGCAGAGTTTGGCATACACATTAAAGGATGTTCCTGGGATTGGGGGGGTGAGAAGGGAAGGGACAACAGGGGGATGAGGGGGGAGGTGAAGGGAGGGGACCGGTGTACCTGTTAAGTTTGTATGAGTGGAAATAATAAAAAAAAGTTAAAAAAATAATAACCAGTATTTGCATGGAAAAATTATTCTGAAAAAAATTAAAAAATCCCATTTGCAATAGTTCCAAATACACTAAAATGCTCAGAAATAAATTTAACCAAGAAGAAGAAATGTTGTACACCAACTCATAAAACATAGATGATGGGAATTAAGGTGGATAAATCATGAGAAAGACAACTCATGTTCATGGATTAGAAAAATTCATATTCTTTTTTAAATGGAAATGTATATTGTAAAAATACAAAACAGTTTGTAGAGAAAAATCCTTAGGATCTTGAGAAAAAGATTTCTTTCTTTTTCATCACAATTTCTTGTCCATTATTCTCTTTTTTCCTTTTATTTTTTTCCCCATTCATACAAGCTCATAAGTATCCCCATCCTTTTCCTCCCTCCGCCTCTCCCCAGTCCCTCTGTTGCAGTCCGCCTGTATGGTTGCTGATAAATGACCATCAAATGTCTTATGATTACTGGTTACAGTTCTCAGTCCAGCTTGACGGGAAAGCATGCACCAACACCAAGGCCGAGGGAACTGGCCTCACCATCACCACATAACAGCTGAGACAGGGACAATTCTTACTTGCCAGATCAGCATGTCTGACCAAATATACAGAAGGATGCTGCTTTCCTTAACCAACTCTATTTTATTCACCTGTTTAGGGCCTAGTCCCACCCGCCAAGGACTGGGCATTCCCCATCAGCTAGACAATTTCCTGAAGGTTTGTTCTGGGCCTAACTCAACCACTAATTCTCTACAATGTGTCCAGAGCGCAAACTCTCAACCATCAAGTTGACACCTGTGACTAACTATGACACCCCACTTGCACTCTCCCCTCTTCTTCCCCTTCCTTTCACCCCCTCCCTCACCTTCTTCCAGTGCCTGTCCCTCTCCCATCTCCTGGAGAATTCCTCGGTGTGAATGCCAAACCTCCTTGAGTCCCCTACCCTAGTGAGGGGTAAGGACCCAGTGGCATAGCCCAGAGCCCTTTCTTGGGCTCCCTGTTAGTATGGGAATACATTTATGACTGTTAATCCGTTGCCTCTACTGCCTGTGATCCATGCTAAACTTTGGGGGGTTATTGACATGTCAGCCATTGTACAGGTCATGCAAAGTTTGATTATGGCTACTGTGGCTCTAACTTGTGTGGAGAATCTTGCATATCGTTGGTCCTTCCCATCTTTAGGCTCTTACAATCTTTCCACGCCCTCTTCCACAAGGTTCCCTGAGCTTTAGAATGGGGAGAGATTTGGCTTGTCTGGTTCCAGGTGATTAATATAAAGTCTTTGGTGTTCTTAATTATGGTTTGTTGTTGTTTTCAGTTTTGCTGTTCCTGCACTGCCCTTGGCCCCATCCTAGTTGTATTGAAGGTCATGTCCTAACCAAAGATGAAAGGCTGTTTAAATGAGGATCTTAATATAAGAGGAGACTCAAAGGTAGATTGAGTAGGATAGGATACTGCAGTGAGGGAGGGGTCAGTGTCCCATTTGAGGGTGATTACCATCTATCTGCCAGTCTCTACACTCTCCCTGATCGGTGAGATCAAACCTCTTCAGTTGCAGGTGACCAGGAAGGGAAGTGAGAGTGAGTTTCACCAGGTGTCTCACTGCTTACATGCAATACTTGACAGTGGCCTATTTTCTCTACTGAAGTCTGAATCCCTCTCTCCTTTTTTTTGGGAGGGGGAGCCCTCCTTTCCCTTCCCTCCTGTTTATAATCTTTGTGATTACAGTAGGTATTACAGAGATTTATCTTTGAATATGTCATTAAATTGGTTTGGTACTAGTATCCACCTATTAGGTACTACATATGGTGTCTAATTTTCTGTGTCTGGGATGCTTCACTCAATATAATTTTTTCTAATTCCATCCATTTCCTAGAAAATTTCATTAATTCATCATTTTTGATGGCTGAGTAGTACTCCATTGTATAAATGTACCACATTTTCCTTATCCACTCGTCAACTGTTGGGCATTTGGGTTGATTCCATGACTTTGCTATTGTAAATAGTGCTGCTATGAACATGGTTGTGCTTGTGTCACTGTAGTGAATTTCTGCATTATGGGGGGTTATTCCCAGAAGTGGTATAGCAGGGTCATACGTCATTTCAATCTTTAACTTTTTTAGAAATCGCCAAACTGATCGCCAGAGTGGTTGTATAAGCCCGCATTCCCACCAGCAACATAGGAGAGTTCCCTTCTCTCCACATCCTCTCCAGCATTTGGTGTTGTTTGTATGGTGGATTTTTGCCATCCTGACTGGAGTGAGATGATATCTCAGGGAAGTTTTGATTTGTATTTCCCTGATGGCTAAGGATGTGGACCATTTTTAAAGATATTTGTTAGACATTTCAATTTCGTCCCTGGAAAAGTTTCTTTTGATTTACCAGGCCCATTTTTTAATTGGACCATTTATCTTCTTGATGTTTAGTTTTCTAAGTTCTTTGTGCACTCTGGATAATAGAGCTCTATCAGATATGTAGTTAGTGAAGACTTTCTCCCATTCTGTGGGGTGCCTTTTTGCTTGGTTTACAATCTCTTTATCTGAACAGAAGCTCTTTAATTTCTTAAGATCCCATTTGTTGAGTGTTGGTTCTAGTGACTGTATTATTGGATTCCTGCTTAGGAACTGTTGGCCCAACTCAATCAGCTCGAGGGAGTTCCTTACCTTTCAACTAGAGTTTTTATAGTCTCTGGTCCTTGACACATTTGGAATTAATTTTTGTGCATGTAGACAAGTAGGGGTCCAGTTTTAATTTTCTGCATGGAGACATCCAGTTTTGCCAGTACCATTTGTTGAAGATGCTGTTCTTTTTCCATTGAATTTTTTGGGCCCCGTTCTCAAAGATCAAATGGCTGTAATTATGTGGGCTTGTATCTGAGTCTTCAACCCTTATCCATTGATATACATGCTTATTTTGGAGCCAGTACCAGGCCGTTTTTATTACTATAGATTTGTAATATAAATTAAGGTTTGGTATGGTGATATCTTCAGCAGTGTTTTTGTTACTCAGGATTGTTTTTGCTGTCCTGGGTCTTTTGTGCTTCCATATGAATTTCAATTTCTTTAAAGAATTGCTTGGGGATTTTGATTGGTATAGCATTGAATTTGTATGTTGCTTTTGGTAGGATGAACATTTTTATGATATTGATTCTGCCAATAAAAGAGCATGGGATGTCTTTCCACGTCTGGTGTCTTCTGCAATTTCTTTCTTTAGGGTTTTAAAGTTTTCATTATAAAGGTTTCCCACTGCTTTGGTTAGGTTTATACCAAGGTGTTTCATTTTTTTAGGGACTATAGTAAATGGGATTGTTTCTCTCAGGGCTTTTTTACTTCTTTCTTCCTTGGTGTATAGGAAGGCCACTGAATTTTGCAGATTTATTTTGTGACCTGCACCCTGCTGAACTTCTGTATTAGTTCCAGGAGTTTCCTGGTGGAGTTTTTAGGATCACTTAGGTATATGATCATGTCATCTACAAATAGAAATATCTTGACTTCTTCCTTGCTGATTTGAATCCCTTTTATGTCCTTTTCTTGTCTTATGGCTTCAGCTAAGACTTCAAGTACAATATTGAATAGATGTGGTGAGAGTGGACAGCCTTGTCTAGTTCCTCATCGAAGCGGGAATACTTCAAGTTTTTCCCCATTGAGTATAATCCTTGCTGTGGGCTTGTTGTATACAGCTTTTATTATATTGATAAAGGTTCCTTCCATTCCAACTGTCTTTAGGGTTTTGATTGTCAAAAGCTTTTTCTGCATGTATCAGGAGTATCATGTGGTCTTGATCTTTGGATTGGTTTATATAGTGAATTACATTTATTGATTTGCATATGTTGAACCAACCTTGTATGCCTGGGATAAAGGGTACTTGATCACAGTGAATGATCTTTTTGATGTTTTTGAATCAGATTTGCTAAGATTTTGTTGAGAATCTTTGCATCTGTGTTCACCAAAGAGATTGGCCTATAGATTTCTTTTTTAAGTGTATCTTAGGTTTTGGGATTAGTATGATATTAGCTTCATTAGAAAGAATTTGGTAGTGTTCCTTTGCAATTTGATGAAACAGTTTAAGGAGTATTGGTGTTAGTTGTTCCTTAAATGTCTGGTAAAATTCTGTGCTGAATCCATCTGGTCCAGGACATTTTTTTGGTGAGAAGATTTGAGATTATTTCATCGATTGCCTCATATGTTATAGGACTTTTTAAATAATTCAAAACTTCCTGATTCAATTTAGGTAAGTTGTATTTACTCAGGAATTCATACATTTCTTCTGTGTTAACAAATTTCATGGAGTATAAATTTTTGAAATATGGCCTTATAATCTCTAAATTTCATAGGTAGCAGTTGTGATAAGTCCATTTTCATTTCTAATTTTGTTAATTTGGGTTTTCTCTCTCTTGATTTTTGTTAATTTAACTAGGGGATATCAATGTTACTGATTTTTTTTTTCAAAGAACCAGCTTTTCAACTGGCTGATTCTTTGTATTATTTTCCTTATCTCAATTTTGGATATTTCTCCCCTGTTTTGCTAAAATGTCCTCTCTTCTACTGCTTTTGGGATTGGATTGCTCTTGTGTCTCCAAAGCTTAAGCTGCATTGTTAAGTTATTTATTTGTAATGTTTCTATTTTTTTTTATTTAGGCATTAAGAGCTATAAGCTTACTTCTTAGGATGGCTTTCATTGTGTCCCAGGGATTTTGATATGTTGTACTTTCATTATCGTTTGCTTCTAGGAAATCTTGAATTTCCTTTATGATTTCATATATCTTTAACACCTGTTTTCAGACTCAGGAGAGCTTATCTGCTCTTATCTGCTTACTATCGTCTTTATCTGCTTACTATTTCTTGCTATCCCACGTCAGTTAGAGTGTATATTTGTGAAAAACTAGGGGTGGAAAACATAGCAACAGTTTTGAATTTTTGCGTGGCATGCATGTGGCATATGGTGTGTGTACATGCATGTACGTGAGTCTGATCGGTACACGTGTCTGTGAGTGTGCAAACAGAGACGAGCAGGACATTGGGTGACTTCCTCCATCACTCTCTGCTTTATTTTCCAGAGACAGCTGGCCATTTTGGCCAGGCTGGCCAGCTGTGAGCTCCGTTTACTTTTGCCCCTACTACTGCTGGGGTTACAGCACTGGCAGTCATGCCTGGCTATTTACATAGGTAGGTGCAGGGGATTCAAACTCAGGTCCCCAAGCTTGCAGAACGAGTATCTCACTCATCGCACATCTTAGTGCAACTGGTCAATTAAAAAAGAAAAAAAGGACTTCAGAGACCTCTCAGGGTTTTCATGGGGTAGAGGACAAGTTCAGGAGAGAAAGCAAAGACTGTGGGACCTTATGGAATGGAACAGTCCTGGCTGCCCCTCCCTCCTTCCCCTTTCTTTTGGGCACTTGTTACTTAAAGTCGCTTTGTAGATTATGAAATTATGTGAGTAGATACGCTTGACACTGCCTAGTTAAAGTTTTAAAATTGCATTCATTCATTCATTCATTCATTCATTCATTCATTCATTCATTCAATGTGTGTGTATCAGAGCGCTCTGTGTGTCCCTGTGGAGGACCAAGGGTGTCTTCGGAAATCATCCTGGATTTTTTCTACCTCCTTGCTTTGTGCTGAGATTTCTCAGGCTCCATCCACCAGGGCCTGAAGTGCAGGCTGCTACTATTTCCACTAGCGTTTTTCTTTTTAAACGTGGGACCTGGGATCTGAACTCAGGACTTTCTGCTTGCGAGAGAGAATCTTAATCCTTGGGACATCTCTCCATTTCTCCAGCCCAAGGTTTTTTTTTTTAGTTGTTCTTCCGAATTAAAGAAAAAACAAAAGTAACTCAACTACTCACTATTCAAATTTGAAATCCAGAAAGATATCATGTATTTAGACATTGTATTCCCCAGAAAACATTAGGATTACTTACATATCTGCATAAACAGTGCTCTCCTGACCTTTGAATACAAACTCAGGTTCATGTCTAAGTTCTGGGTGCATGTGCTATAGGAACTTAGGAATTTTTAAATACAATATAATGAATGTATTTGAGCAAAATTCACCGATTTTTGAATTGTCCACTAGGGGGTAGTGTTTCCTTTCTTATGCTGTTTCCAAGAGCATAATGTATTCTTAAGCAACTATACTTCCTGTTCCATAGTTATTAATTTTTCAGCATACTATTAGATTTATCCCACAGAAGGAAATCCGCAGTATTTTTTTCTGGTAGAAACATGATTTTTGGTAATGAGTTAGCTCATAATTTGGCATCAGAGTGAAGATATCCTTCTCAGTTCTATAACTTTAGTTATAATAACTACATGTTCAGCGATACCAAGTACTTTGTAAAGCAAGTTTATAATCTATACCCTATGACTATGAAATGCTTTGCCTTGGAGCCCAGCAAGATCATCAATCAGCAAGCTGGGTTTAAAATAGTGCCATTTTAGAAGAGCTATTTACACTCCAATTTGCAAGTTTTTTTTTTTTGAAATGAAAACATTTCTAAAATGCACTAACTATGATTTTTTTTAAAGTAATGGCTCTTTTTATGGTAAGGAAATAAATTGAACCTCTGTGCTTCAAAGTGCCGAAAACAAATCAGCATTCTTTATAAATAGACTTTACTGCTGGTTTAGAAATTACCTTACGCTTCTGAGATGATGGGAAAACGAAGTCAGCTGTGGCTTGCACTGTGCACGCATTATAGTTGCTAGGTCATTATCAAAGGGATTGTGGGATGTCGGGAGGTCAAGATTCTCTAAATGGAGATTTCTAAGAAGTTGCAAACTGAGAAAAGGAAAACAAAGTAAGTCTAGTTGTGCTGTATATATGTATGGAGGGAAAGGCCCCAATGGGGGGCAAGCAGATCTATGCTGTCACTTTAACTGTATCATTGGTAGCTAATACTGCCAAACACATACATGCTGGTGTAGTTACTCTGCATGTTGTCCATAAGGTCACCACAAAATGGCTTATGAGAACAAGGGGATTTATTCTAGCTTATGATTGTCTGGTCCAGCTTGGCAGAAGAGTCCACATCAACACCAGATGTGAAGGAACTGGCCACACCCTATCCACTACGGAGAGAAGGAAACTTCCCTTGCCAGATGGCATGTCTGTCAAAGCATGCTGAAGAATGCCAACTTCCTTAGCCAGTTCCCTCTATCTTCTTCAACCGCCCAGAGGCTAGTCCCACCCACCATGGGCTGGTCTTTCCATATCAATTTCCTGTAGGCTTAACTTCCAGTTCTTCACAACTGTGCCCAGAGCTGCAGTCTTCAATTGTCAGGTTGACGGCCGTATCTAACTATGGCACATGCTAAGGCTGCAGGTGATTGGTGACTGGAACAGCAAGTGAGGGCTGAATGTTCACTATGCATTGCTAAGCAGGGCATGGATATGCATTCTGAGTGCAGAACTGATGCTAGCATCTGAACCTCCTGCCTGAATTTGAAACCTGAATCCAATGGGCAGGACTAAGTAGGCACAGGTATCGACATCAGATAGAGTCCACAGGTCAGCTCTGCAAGCCTTTGCTGGTGAACATAAGCAAAATGTTCAAGTCCACTTAGAGAGCATCCTCTGACTGCTTAGGCTTGACTGAAGCAGCCCACATGAGCAGAGGCAAGTTTTTCTGATGTGGACCAAAAGTTTAGCATCAGGGGGAAGCAGCATCTCAGGATGGTCATTTTTTTTAAGTTTTTTTAAAAAAATTATTCAATTGTGCATGTGTGCGTGTATGTATGTAGAACCACAGATGAATTCGGGAATCACCATGGACTGCTTCCACCTCCTCCTTGTTTACTTTGCCCGGGGATTCACAGGCTCTGCCCTACCAGGACCAGAAATGCAGGCCGCTCCCGCTTCTGCCCGGTGTCTATACGTGGGGTCTAGGATCCGAACTCAAGACCTTCTGCCTGCAAGGCAGAGGCTTAACCCCTGAGCCACCTCTCCAACCCCAGGATGGTCATTAATTTCAACTCATCAGCATTTCTGAATAAAACGTAATTCTCTGTCTTAGTCGGCTTGAGCTTTTCACAAATGACCCACAGACATTTACCTCTGGTGGTTCTAGAGATTAGAGAGTCAAAGATCAAGATCCTGGCGGATGGTCTCTGGTGAAGACTCTCTGTGTGAATGGTTGGCTTCTCATTGTCATTCAGGTGACAGAGAGAACTCTATTGCAGTGTCTGCTGAAAAGGGCTCTAGTTCCATGGGGGGGGTGTCTTTCTTCATTTAAACCTAATTACCTTCCAAAGACCTCACCACTGAGGATAGCCTACTGCCATTCAGGGATTGGGAAGGACAAGAACCTACCGCTAATAGCAATTTAGTAACAACCTAGAAACAATCAGTTGTCCTGTGGATAAAAATCTAGTCAATTACTTAAAAGACTTAAATTGTGATTTAATCATTTTTAAATTTTCTTTTTTTTGAGAGAGAGAGAGAGAGAGAGAGAGAAAGCACTGTGTGGAATGGTAGGTCAGAGGATGACTTTTGGAACTTGGTTCATGCCATTCCGTGTGTTCTACGGGGACTGACTTGCATGCAGTCACCTTTACCTGCTGAGTCAAATTGTAAGCCCTCATGACTTAGTTCTTACCAAAATTTTCTGTCTGGACTTATCGAAAACAAAGTATATAAATTCTATTTATAGAATTTTATATATTTGCATATGTAAGACTTCTAATAATTAAACTATCATAGACGGATTTTTTTTCTCCCACATTTTATTTTTTCCCCCATCATACAAGTTCAATAGGTACTCCCATCCTCTCCCTCCCTCCTCCCCTTCCTAGTTGTCCCCCCTTGCACTCTGTCTCCCTTTTCCTCTTCCTTTCATCTCCTTCCCTATCTCTTTCTCAGTGCCTCCCCCTTCCTCCCTCCCATCCTGTAGAGCATCCTTTTGCGTGAATGCCAAACCTCCCTCTGAGTCCTCCACCCTAGTGAGGGCTGAGGACTCAGTGGCATAGACTGAGACCGTTCTTGGGCTCCTTGTTAGTATGGGAACTCTAAAATGATTGTTTAATCCCTTGCCTCCAAGGATCCTACTGCCTGGAGCCTTCTCCCCTGTGATCCATGCTAGACTTTGGGGGATGGTTTGCATGTCAGCCATTGTGCAGATCAGGCAAAGTCTGATCACAGCTACTGCAGCCCTAACTTGTGTGGAGCATCTTGCATATTGTTGGTCCTCCCCATTTATAGACTCTTATGAATCTTGCTGCCCCCTATAAATCTAAGGTTCCCTGAGATTTAGAATGGGGAGAGATTTGAGTGGTCTAGTTTCAGGTAATTAATATAACATCTTTGGTGTTCTGAACTATGGTTTGTTGTTGTTTTCAGTTTTCAGTTTTGCTGTTCCTGCACGGCCCTTGGCTCCATCCTAGTTGGTATTGAAGGTCACCTCCTAACCAAAGATAAAAGGCTGTTTAAATGAAGATCTTAATATAAAAAGAGACTCAAAAGTAGATGGAAAAATGGAGTAGGACACAGCAGTGAGGGGGGGTCAGTGTCCAATTTGCAGGATGGTTACCATTTATCTGCCAGTCCCTATACCCTCCCTGATTGGTGAGATGAAACCTGTTCAGTCTCAAGTGACCAGGAAGGTAAGTGAGAGTGAGTTTCACCAGATGTCTCGTTACTTACATGCAAACTTGATGTGACCTATTTTCTCTACTGAAACATGATCCCCTCTCTCCTTTTCTTGAGGGAACTCTCCTTCCCCTTCCCTTCTGTTTATAATATTTGTGATTACAGTAGAAATTACAAAGATTTACCTTTGACTATGTCATTAAGTGGGTTTGGTACCTATGAGGGAGTATACGTGGTGTCTAACTTTCTATATCTGGGATACTTTGCTCAGTATAATTTTTTCTAATGCCATACATTTCCTAGAAAATTTCATTAATTCATCTTTTTTGACGGCTGAGTAGTATTTCATTGTATAAATGTACCACATTTTCCTTATCCACTCGTCAACTGTTGGGCATTTGGGTTGATTCCATGACTTTGCTATTGTAAATAGTGCTGCTATGAACATGGTTGTGCTTGTGTCACTGTAGTGAATTTCTGCATTATGGGGGATTATTCCCAGAAGTGGTATAGCAGGGTCATACGTCATTTCAATCTTTAACTTTTTTAGAAATCGCCAAACTGATCGCCAGAGTGGTTGTATAAGCCTGCATTCCCACCACCTCCTCTCCAGCATTTGGAATTGTTTGTATGGTGGATTTTTGCCATCCTGACTGGGGTGAGATGATATCTCAGGAAGGTTTTGATTTGCATTTCCCTGATGGCTAAGGATGTGGACCATTTTTTAAGATATTTTTTCAGACATTTCAGTTTCGTCCCTGGAAAAGTTTCTTTTGATTTACCAGGCCCATTTTTTAATTGGGCCATTTATCTCCTTGGTGTTTAGTTTTCTAAGTTCTTTGTGCACTCTGGATAATAGAGCTCTATCAGATAGTGAAGTGAAGATTTTGTCTCATTCTGTGGGTTGCCTTTGTGCTTGGTTTATAATCTCTTTATCCGAACAGAAGCTCTTTAATTTCATAAGATTCTATTTGTTGAGTGTTGGTTCAAATGACTGTGCTATTAGATTTCTGTTTAGAAACTGTTGGGCTAACCCAATCAGCTGGAGGGAGTTTCCTATCTTGTCAACTAGGGTTTTTATAGTCTCTGGTCTAATATTAAGGTCCTGGATCCATTTGGAAGTAATTCACAGACAGATTTTGAACAGTATAGGTAAGTGCACAGTAAAATTGATAAATGATAATGCTAAGCATTTTATATCTTATTTAATTTAATGCTCATTAAAGTTTGCTTATTAACTACTTTTAGTATTCTCATTCTGCATTAAAAATAAATGAGAGATTTGTCTAAGGTCACACTAGGATTTGAAACCTAGTCTATCTGATTTTAAGATCTACTCATTATTCTCCTACAATATTCTTTAAGTCCCCAAGAATGACCATTCCTTGTTTAGAAATTTCCTTTCTTTCTGAGTTACACTTTACAAGGAATTCTTGAAATCCTTAAGAGTCATGGTGACATAGGGAAACATTGTTGGTTGGCACTGTTATCAGTCAGCTCTGTTATGGACTCTATGCGGCTCATTGGCCAGTAGAGGGCAGCAAGCACCAAGGTCTTACTCAAGTCTCCCTTCAGCGTTCTCCAGGGCACTGCTGTGCTTGGCCAAGGTTAAGGCTGTTTTATGGGTCACAGCTAGAGTTGGAAAACTTTCCTGACTCTTAAGTGAATATTCTTGGGCCAGATGGAAAGTTTGAGTCCACTAGACTGCTTCTTTTGGGACTAAGTCTAATTGTTTCTCGCTCTTTCTGGGATCCTCTTTGTTTCTCCAATGCTGTGGGAGACATGCCTGCAGACTAATCCTTGGCCTTAGACTCTCATATTCACTCTCTTACAACAAACAAACAAACAAACAAACAAACAAACAACAACAACAACAACAACAACAACAACAACAACAACAGAAACCCAACAAAGAACCAAAAACCAAAACCAAACAAAACAAATAAGAAAAATGCAGCAAAGCTCAGGCAACCTCCCCCGCCAGCAGGGAAGCCTGTCTGTGGCTGGCTGCTTTCTTATACTTTCCTGCCTGTGGGGTACTCCAGTTCCTACTTCCATTAGAATGGCTAGATCCAAGCCATAGAGCTGGGATGGAGACAGGAAGGAAGGGGGCCACTGGTGGGCTTTGGCTTCAGACCAAGTTAGTAACAGTTCTTTTGGCTTTCAGTTCAGCTCACTAGAGTTCTCTCTGCATTTGGGGAAAATCTCCAGGTGGTAATAAAATATTATTTTACTGAACTTTCCTTTCTGTACATAGACATCTTTCTTAGGGACATTGGAAAAGATTTGTTCCATGTCTAAAATACCATCTTAATTACTTCCATTATTACAAACGGATTTCCTTTGCAGAATTCAATTTTAAGTGGCAACTTGAGGAGCAAGGATAGTGAGAGAATTACATCATGAGGTAAGGCTTTAATGTCTTTTTAGGAACATTGACTGATTTTCTGTTGTTTCACCAAGTTCTAGCCTAGCATAAGAGCAATAATTTGGTTCAAGGAAAAAATTAGTGGATGATTTTTGGTAAGTCAGATCACATGTAGGACTGCTAGGAAATATCTCTTATGATTGGCTGGAAATTCAATAATTTGGAGATGTGAACTGGGAAGGATACATTTACTTATTGAGTACCTGTTTTGTGACCACCACTTCAGAAACTGGATACTTTGAATATTTCAAATTCAGTCCTCACTGATGTGAATCCTATTACTTATGTGTTACTTTTTTCATAGATTCCTTAAGGGAAGGATATATTTGGATTCAGGCTTCAGAGTCTGTTCTGTTGGAAAAGCATGGATGCAGGAGGGAGGTGGCTGGTCACACTATGTCCACAAGCAGGAAGCAGAGAAAGAGGAATGCCGATGCTCCCTCAACCACATCCTTTTCATCCATTCCAGGACCCCAAACATTAGGAGGGTGCCACATAATTGTGGGCGGGCTTTCCCTCTTTAGACATCTCTGGAAATACCTTTTGCAGTCCAGAGTGCATCTCCTAGGTAATTCTGACAAAGATCAACCATCACAAGTCAATATTTGTCAACTTGATATCCAAATGCATTGATTTTTAAATTTGAACATGTTTTATTAGCACATATTAATTATATATAGTAATAGCTTTGTGTGATACTTTCACAGATGTGCCTAATATTCTGCCTTCTGTTCCTCTCTCACTCTTCCAAACATGCCACTTGAAACCACAGATTGTACCCTGGTCCTTTAAGTATCATGTTCATTTCATAATTCTGAAAGCATTTATCTCTAAAAGTTTGAGTGTTCATCAAAACTCCCAAGTTCAGTGCAGTATTTCATTGAGACTCAGGTGATCTTTTGCAAACTCCTTTAAAAGACAAAAACAGCAGCAAACAATTCAGAAACTTCCAATATACTGTGGCATAGCACAAATGCCATTCTGAAAGAAATCTGTGGAAGGTGAGTAAGGAAAGACCATATGGAAACCCACAAGGAGAGCGCCAAACCCTCCGATGACGAGTAGAAGCATGAATAGAAGTCCACTTAATTGCACCAAATAACAGTATTAGTTTCTATTGCCTAAAGGAAGCTGACTTAGGACTTTGATGGGGCAAAAGTCAAGTTTGGGGACAAGAAGCCTGGAAAGGCCACCATGAAGGAACCAGAGCTGGGTCATCTTCACCTTTGGCTGAAGATCAACAAAGCAACTCTCCTGTCTTCCCACGCTGTCCACACCTGCCGGAGTTCAACAGATCTCTGTAAAGAACAGCCCTGGGGCCCGGGAATGATCCTGAGCTGCCTACACTCATCAATATCGTAGCTGGTGGCTATGCACTCAAGGGCAATTTGCTTAGCTTTTTTTTTTTTTTTTTTGATATACACCAGAAAACTTGCTTTTGAAGTGGTTTGGAAAGCTCCAAAAGAGACGTGCTTCATGCTATTGGTATTGCTGCCAAAGAGAAAGGATTCTGCTTTTCATCAGCTGTTTCCATTGTTCTGTGTATTTCTCTAGCACCTATTGCTCAGGGCCCTGCTTATGCCAAGACACAGCTAGTGTAGTTGCAGCAGAACAGAACAGGATCCCCTGCCCTTAATCCCAGGCTTACAGATGCATGGGTGCTTGAACGAAGGCAAGTCAGAGATCCACAGCAATTCTTCTGACATGAGGCTGGACGTTCTTTATAGCTTCCCCAGACACAAGAATTGGCAGGGCTTGAAAAAGAATCACTGGCAGGAAGTTCATTTTCTTTATTGCTACCTCCCCAGCCATAAAAGTAAAAGCTTTTTACCTAAATCATGTTTGCTCTCTCATGGGACTAAGGGGTCATTTCCTTCAGCATTTTTCCCAATTGAGTTTGAATAGTACATTTGAATTTGAAGAGCTTTCTAACTGATGTTTCTCATTCTTCTCACTTGGTTTTTCTATCATTTTTCTGCCTCCTTTCTCTCCCCAAATCTCAGATACCTGAAAGGGACATCTTCTCAGCATGAACCTCATTATTGTTCACTTAATTAGAATACTCATCCATTATATAAGCTCTTATTTCATCACATCAAAACAACCTCCCTCCATTTTAGCTTTGTAGACTTATTTGTCCAGAATTATTTAACTCTTGCAAATAAGTGGAAAAATGGAGCTTTTGCTACTGTGTCTAGTGATCCATGAAATGAAATATTTTGAGGTGCTGGTGTTTTATCAATGAATAAAAATGCAACTATGTATTTTCCTATTTTCCAGATTTAAAAATGTAATAACTGACATTTTTATCCAATTGTATCTGTGATGGTGTTAGGACAAATTTGGAGTCCTGAGATAGGGCGTGGACAAGGTGCATAACTCTACTGACCTCAGGGGCTCTCTTTCTCTTTCCCTTAGGACTGTGTGAGGTTGTATATACCAAGGTGTGCTGCAAAGCACAGGCTCAGCAATCAGGGGCAACATTGCCTGCCAGCTGTGAGTTTCTCCAGCTCTGGGCAGTGCAGGAAGCTTTTCTCCTACCATCACTATTACCTCCGGGTCCCTTTTTTCCTGGCTCTTTAGCGATTCTCTTCATTGCTTTTCCATTTCTCCTCTGTATCTCCTATCTCTTTCTTTTTCTAGTGCCTTCTGTTGGCATCTAAGATAAACTTTTCGTTTACAAAAGTTCTTTTCTGTCTGGTAGGAACTCTTCCCCTGATCCTATTGGTGTCTCTGTCTTCAACCCCATTTCCTTTCTCCTTTCACAGCCAAGTTTTTTATCTTTACTATCTTGTCATTCTTGCTTTCCTTTTTTTTTTTCTTTATTCAGGCCAACAGGACTTTCACTTTTTATCAAGACTATTAAACTACTTTTGCTAATGTTTCTGTATTAGTGTATCAAACATATAATACTGCAAGTTGAGTAGGATATTTTCTCAGCATTCTAGGGTCCTAGAAATATAAGGTAAGGCGATGGCAGATGCTTTGGCTTATGAATGGTCTCTTTCTTCCTGTGGCCTCACAAAGTTGTCTTCTGGTCTCTTTTCTTTATTCTATCTGCTTTTCTTCTAAGGACGTTAATTGTGTTTGATTAGGACCCACCCTTGTGATTTCATTTTACTTTAATTATCCATTAAAGCTCCTATCTCCAAACACATGTACAGTGTGAGATAGAGAAGATGAGGACTGCAATCTACACATTTGGGGGAGACAGAATTCAGCCCAATGGTCATCTATAGTCTTCTTGTTTTTCCAGACTAGTGGACATCAGGAAACTTCAGTGGACTTGACATTCTCTGGCTTCTTTTTTTTTTTTTTTTTTTTTTGTGGGGAGGGAGGTTTTTTTTTTTTTTTAATCTATGTGTCTCATTTTCTTTTTCTGTGCCTAAAGGCCCAGAATCTCCAAATGGTGAAGTTCCCCTGTCATCTGCCCTCAGTCTAGAGAAGACCATAACAATTCCAGGGGTTTTAAGAACCATGCACAGGCTTATGGCTTAGAAACATGAATCTGTGTTGCAGAGTTCCGGCAAAGCGCTCCAATGCATCGCATTCACATGCTGTCAAGAAATGCCACCTTGGGTTTCCTTAAAGTAATCCAATAATGTCGAGTTCTGATCCCTAATTTCTGCCAATTAATTAATTAATTAACTAATTGTGTGTGTGTGTGATTAGAGGGCACTGTGTGTACCTATGAAAGACCAAGAGTGACTTTGAGAATCATCTTGGATTACTTCTACCTCCCTTTTGCTTTGCTGTGTGATTTTCCAGATTCCCCCCACCAAGACTGGAAGTTCAGGCTATTGCCATTTCTGCCTGGCGATTACACCTGGAACCAAGATCAGAACTCAGGACTTTCTGCTTTCGAGGCCTAAGTCATCATTCTAACCCCAATCTCTGCCTTTTATCTGTGCCTTTTCCTAAAGCATTCTTTTGTTTTTAGTTTATTTCTTCTTTACTCTTCTTGCTCTTATTAAACTCACCTTCATTTACCTACCTGTTCCTGGAAGTAAGGAGTAATATTTGATGCTTCCTTCTTCTCAGCCTATGCTACTCTCATCAGCAACCAAATCCTGTTGTTCTGTCTTCAACATTGGTCCATTCTGACCTCTCATCACTAAGACTCACCTGAGAAATTATCATATGCTCTTCTTTCCACTTTTGTGCCCTTGTAATACATTGTATTTTTTGTTGCTTTTTTTTTCATTTGTTTGTTTGTTTGTTTCTTTCCTTCTTTCCTTTTTTTAAGACAGGGTCTCATGATGTAATCCTGGCTATCCTTGAACTTGGAACCTTTCTGGCTCATCTTTTCTAGTACTGGGATTATAGATGTGTGCTTCCAAACCCATACATTCTTTTAGTACAATTCATATAGATTTTTAAAACTATTTCAATTAGGTCATTTTTTTTCTGTTTAAGAATCTTTAGCAACTGAGAAGATGACTCAGTGGTTAAAGAAATATCCACAAGCAAAGGAGCCTCAAATCTCACAGGATGGGCATGGAGGCCCTCCTGTAATCCCAGCTCCTGAAAGCAGTTTCTGATTATCCTTAGAAAAAGTTGGTTATCCGACCAATTCTATCAGTGAGTTCTGGTTTTAGAAACCCAGCCTTAAATGATTAAGGTGGAAGAGTGGTTGAGAAGGATGATTCCCAATAGCAGCCTCAGATCTCCAAATGAATGTGTACGCATGTGAATGTACACACAAGTGCACCCACATACATGCAAACACACGCGCACACACACACACACACACACACACACACATGCACAAAGTTTACACAAAGCATCTAAAAATGGAAAAAAAGGAAGAATCTTCAATAATTTTCCAATGTGGTGGTTAATCTTTATAGTAAACTTTTATAGTAAACTGGGAACGTTTGTGAGGGAATTTCCAGAGGCTTTTGACATGTGAGAGTCGAACTAAGGAAGACAGATCCATCCTACATGTTCAGGACATTGCCTGACTTCTTGGGAATCTCAATGAAATAGAGGGGAGGTATGCAAGCCAGCCAACAATGCAAGACTCATTCTCCCTGAGCAAGTCTCTCCTCTGTCTGTTCATGCTGTCATTGCTCATGGACATCAGACTCCAGTTTCCCAAATTTTCATCTTTTCATTGTGTTTTCATTCACACAAGTGATGTTGCATAGAACTTGTAAGCCTCAGTCTTGAATCGGGTCTGCATCATTGGTTTCTTTTGTTCAGATGCTTTGAACTTCTAAACTGAGCAACTACTAGATGTATACGTGTGTGTGTGTGTGTGTGTGTGTGTGTGTGTGTGTGTGTGTGCATTATGTTCCTCTAGAGAACTCTGACTAATACACTTATCCACAAATTGACTCTAGGCTGCAAATACTCATAGATCTCAGTTATGCTACACTTCTTCCTAGTCCTTGAGTTGATTTGATTCACATCTTCAGTCACCTTTTCTTTGTTGACTGTCATCCTTGCATATTCTCATTACTCTAAATAGTGTCCAAGGCTAATGGCATGTTTCTGGGAGTGTGTTAGAACTGAGGTCTTACTCCAGACTTATTAAATCAGATTCAGCATTGTAATGAGGAACTCAGATGATTTCTATATATTTTAAGACTAAAACATGGTTGTTAGTTCTTTACTAGAGAGATTTTACCTAATTTGCCAATGTAATCATATTAAATTAATTAATAGATAAATTCACAGAATCTGTGACATCTAGAAAGGAAAGGAAGCCAAATCTATACAAGAGAAGTGAAACTTACTTTTCAGAAGCTATTTCCTTTAGAGTTTTACTTAATCCTAAGAATACTGAAGGTTTTCACTGCATAGAGGAGCAAACGATGTTTGTGTATAGTTTGATAAAAGAGAAAATTGCAGTATTTACTTTTTGCAGCAAATATTTCTAAGTTCCCTCTGAAAAGCACTTTACAGAGTTGGTTTGTCTTAATTTGCCACATCATGATACTATAGGACAAATGCACAGTAGTGAGCCATAAATGGTTTGAGTTTTCCAATATCTCATTGATCTGTGTTTGTGGGGTGCATTTTAGAATGTCTAGCAGAACACCTATTCTTTAATGTAGCTTGATTCCTGTTTTGTTGCAAGTCAATTGTTCAGTGTTTTCTTGTTATCCTTCAGACATTTTATAGTTGACTGATTGGTTTGTGGTTGCTTAGGTCATCTGTGGATTCTGTCAAGAAGTCCAATAATCAACCTTGCAGTCATCCAGCATTATACAAAGGACATTCGAGTTTTCAAACAGTGAACCAAGTCACAACTCATAATCGTGATGTGAAAGAAAATATACTAATTAGAAATAAATGCTTCTGAAACTTGTCTCTGAAAGTACTCTTAAGGCATACTATCTTTGTTCTCTGCTTGTAGATGATTTTGTTGCCTCTGTTGCCAAGTAGTTCAGAATTTGATGGCTATCAAAGTATTCTATCAATGTAACTAAAAAACTCAGAGTTATTTATCAAACTAAATGTTAGCAGAGATGCAATTTTAAGGTATAATCTCACTTGTTTCTTGAGAATTACAGCTGCTCCTTGTTTGCTTAGGGATAGAGGTGTTGAGTAGTTAATGTGAATGGAAAGATGGTTGCAGGTGTAGTGCTATTTAGACATAATGGAGGACACATTTGGCATCTGCTACAAGACAGAAGTAAAGAAAAACAGAAGTGAAAATCAGCCCTATGTCAAATCTACATAGTTAAGATATCACATGGTTTCTCTGGACATTAGTAAAAAATTCCAAGGGAGTGAGAGAAGAACCATCATTACTGACTGCCTTCCAGAGAACAGTCCTTTAGTCATCATAAAAAACTCTTCAGGAGGCTGTATTTGTATCTTACCCAGATTAACATTTTTTCCTCTCCTTGGTTATATCTTAGTTATATCTTGGTTATATCATTGAAGTGTCATTAAAAACATTGCAAAGCAGTTGGAATTTAAATTTTTTTATTTTATTATTTATTCAGTTGTGAGTGTGTGTGCGTATATGTATGTATGTGTGTGTGTGTGCGTGTAGAACCACGGACGAATTCGGGAACCACCATGGACGCTTCCACCTCCTCCTTGTTTACTCTTTCCCTGGATTCACAGGCTCCGCCCTACCAGGACCAGAAACGCAGGCCGCCCCGCTTCCGCCTGGCGTCTATACGTGGGGTCTAGGATCCGAACTCAGGGCCTTCCGCCTGCAAGGCAGAGGCTTAATTCCTGAGCCATCTCTCCAGCCCCAGCAGTTGGAATTTAAAGTAATGTGTATATGTGTATGTATTCATGTGCACATGTACATATGTAAGTGTGTATGTGCGTGTGCTGAATTCTGGCAAAGCTTTGAAGTTGTAACTCTTACGTACTGTGGTTAGTGTGGCACTTCCTTAAATGTGGAATTTTCATATCATTTCCATATACATATAGTACTTACATACATAGCTCTATTCCCAAAGGAATTGCCAACACAAACACAAATATCTGTATGTCTATGTAAATAAAATCATAGCAGCATTGTTCATCATGATTGAAAACAACTGAGAAGACTGAACAACCTAGACGTCCATCATTGCAGATGTAGTGCTATTTAGATAAATAGATAAACCAACTGTAGTATTTAATGTACAAACTGTTTTTTTTTGTGTGTGTACATATGTGTATAAGAGCACTTGCGTGTGTATACTTGTGGAGGCCCAAGGGTGACACGAGGGATCATCCTGGATTTCTCCACCTCCTTATTATTTAATTAACATGGAGTGCAGTTAAAGAGAACAAGCTCTCAATCTCACATCTGTCAAACATTGGTACCATTTTACTGATTTTTATTGAAACTTCAAAAGTATATTTTATCACTAGTCAACTTTCATTCTTTTTTTTTTTATTTCAGCTCATACAAACTTATTAGGTACACCAGTTCCCTCCCTTCCTCCTCCTCCCCCCCAACTTTCATTCTTGACTAAATGGAGAATCCCTGTGCAGTGCTTTGCTGAAGCCAATTGAATATTCATGAATTTGAAACGAGGTTATCAATCTCAGTGGCTTGAAATCAACCATGGTGATGGCATTTCTATAATAGAATTCAGCAAATACTAAAAATCTAGGTTTTCCCCTCTTTTCCTAAACAATTAGCTCACTGGTTCACCATTATTTTTTTTTTCAAGAGAAGAAAAGAGATTTATTTGGCTTATAGCTCCAGAGGGGAGAAACATACAATTATGGCAGAGAGATGTGGCAGGCAGCAGAAACTTCAGGAAGCTCAAGTCATTTCCATCATCATGGAGGCACACAGAGCAAGTGGCATCTGCAAGAGAAAATTACTAGCAGAGGCAGGGTGGGACTATCCAACTTCAAGGCCTGTCCCTTGTGCTGTGCTTCCTCTAGCAAGGCTCCACATCCTAGTTGCCACAACCTTTCTAAACATTATCATCAGCTAGACAAGCAACTACAAGAGTCTGTGGGGAGGAGAGGGACATTCACGTTCATACCACGACACTCCACCATTTGATCCACACACGCAGCCTTATGGCCACCTCATAAATGCAAAGGACATTCAGTCTAACTTTAAAAGTCCCATAGACTACATCAGAAGTTCCAATACAACTTGAAGTCCAAAGTCCAAAGCTCTGATAAAATTAAAAGAAAAATTACATACGCCCAACATACAATTGCACAGAATAAATAATTCCCATTCTAAAAGGAAAAAATGAGGCCATATCTAGAAAAAATAGGTCCGTAACAAGACTGAAAACCAGTAGGACAAATTCTAAATCCTGCAGCTCTAAGTCCAGCATATGAACCTCCTATCAAACTGATCTCTTTGTTTCTATCCCTCCAGCACAGTTGCCCAGTTGTTCAAGTCACACTTGGGCTGGCTCCTCCCATGGAGTGTGGCTGTCCTTGGCAGATGTCCCACATTGACTCTGGCATTTCTAACATCCTTACCTCTAGATTGCAATCCAGGCTTCTACTCCGTAATTGTAATGCCCTCCCTGAGCCTCTTTGTAGGATATCCAATTTGGCCAAACGTTGCCTGACTTCAGCTCCTTTCTGAAACTGTGGAGAAGGATCCTTGTTTATCTCACAATTGCATCTTTAATGCCTCTAAAACCAGCACATATGCATGACATTGCCAAATTCTGCTATTGGTTTGGAAACAGGCCCCCTTGGATTATATCTGGTCTGGCATCTTTGTGCTGAAGCTAGGGAGAATCTCCTTTGGACTTTAGAGGAGGAACAGACCTTTCCTTTGGAGCTCTGACTTTTCTTATAAAAGTATTTTCATTCTTATGGGTTGGAGTCTTTCCTGAAGGGTCTTCCCCTCAGAGTGCAGTCTCTTTCATGGTCCAAATGAAGATCAGGTTTTGGCTCACTATGATGCTAATCCCTTTAATAATAGCTTCCATTTTACTGTCTGCATCTCTTTAAGTTTACTCCCACATTTTTCATCAAATTTTAGAGTTTCTATTTCTTCCTGATTCCTTGCTCTTTTTCATCATCACTATGAACAAAAGCAAAAAAGTAGCATGACACATTGTCAAGACTATATTGTTTTGAAATTCTATCTGCCAAACACTTTAATTTTAGGCAGCTTTCAGGATGAGGGCAAAACTTGGCCAAACTCTGTGCCAATGAATCTCAGATTGCCCTCAATCCAGTTCCCAACAAAGATTATCTTTCTCTCTGCACCATTGTAAGCTGGACTTCTATTTAATGCATCTCTCTCAGTATTGTACTTTTCAAAGCTCTCACTAGGATGGCCCATTAGGTTCTGTCTCTAACATAAAAGCTTTTCTTAGTCCAAAGTTTTCCCTATTTCTCCCAATAAACATTTTCAAAGGCACACCAGTGGCATCACAGCAATGGCCGTACTTCTTGGTACCAAGTACTCTAAGTTTCACAGTAACACTTCATATTCTGGTAATAGAATCCTCAGTTTCACAGCAACATCCATTTCTTGGTACAGTTCTATCACAGTTACTCTTTCTGCTGCTGCGAGACAACATTTAGGCTCAAGGAACTTAAGGGGAGAAAGAGAGATTTATTTGGCTTATAGTTCCAGAGGGGAGATAGAGAATATTATGGAAGAAAAGACAAGGTGGGCAGCTGGAGGCAGTTCATATCATGTCCATTATCAAGGAGGCAGAGCTAGTTCATCATTCTTAGTCTCATAAACATTTGGAATTCTCCCTTCCTCTTCCTTCTTCCTCTGGGTTTTCATCCCTTGTTTCCAATTCTACCTCCCATGATTATTCTACTATATACACACATGCTCCTGTCAGCATTTGACCTGTTTTTTTTTTCCTCGCAGATGAGCTTTGATTTTTATTATTTAATAAAGTTTCATGTTTATTTAGCTTTCTGAGTCTGTGTCACTTTCATGACAATTTTCTGCTCCTTAATAAGAAAGCATGCTTGATTCTGTAACAGTCATATTTAGCACAGTTGACCCCCCACCCGTAGGCCCTGCTGACATTTTTTTTTTTAGGCAATCTCATAAGGACCTTAGGTTTCACAACGTGAACTCCTCAAAGTCTGCAGACTTGGGTGCTTTTCTGACCTTCTCAGGATAAAGGTAAACAATCCTATTACCAGGGCTCCAGGACAACCTAGTTTTGTTAGAGGCCACATTCTAGGAAAGCCTATGACAGTATGTCAAGTGCTAGACTATTTGAGTGTCTCTAAACACCATCCCAAGAAGTGGTGATCTGCTTTTTTCTTTTTTCTTTTTGGAATATTCTTTTCCAGATGTATGCAGAGCCTCCTCTCCTTCTCCAGTGGTTTTATTTTTTTAGTTTTAATAAATTTTAATTTCCCCCTAATTTTACAAGCATATTGATTATTTATACCTGTCTCTTTCCTTCCTGCCTCCTTCCTATCCTCCCTCCCCTCACTTCATCAATCCATCCTACTTCCATCCACCCTCCTGCCTGTATGCTTCTAGAGCCCCAGGGTTTTCTCTGGCTTTTATACTCTTGTGGGGATTCAGGCCTCTGTGGCATACCAAGTGGCCCCTGCTGTGACTGCCCCTCCAGTGATTTCTTAAATCCCATCTTCTCAGTGTGACCTTTTTTAACAGCACACATATGCTAGTTTAGAAAAGCACATACTCTGAAGGGAACATCTATTTCTGAATCTTTTTCTAGACTGAAAGGATGTTCATATCCTTTATCCATGACTCAAGTCTAGCCAGTAATTGCATCATTGTGTTCTGTCTTTATATTTCATGCTTCTAACTTCGTTGTTGGCTGCTTCTTTCTTTTATGATTATACTGAGACTCACTACATACAATAAGATAATTTTCTCACCTCATGATTCTTAACATGTTTGGAGGGTTGTTTTTGCCACATAAGGATATTGATATGTTTAGAGATACATCATTTTGCCTACTATAACTTTCTTGGATGTCGTACTTATCTACCTAGACATTTTATATCCCCCATCCATTCTTAATATTTTCCTGTACCACTTGTTACCTGACATATTGTATATTAATTTTATCTTTGTTGAATTACAATTGGTTTGTGAGTAAATAATTTTGTTTTGTATCATTGCTATATGTTTGTTGTTAGAACAGTGAAATGAATAAATGTTTTGCATGAATATGTCAATCTAAGTGTGGGAGAGATGCCACATGACATAGAGAGTTCTCATTGATGGGAAAGGGATGAGTGGGGACACCTCACATCACAACTCCTCTAGAAGGAGCTGGGACATTTCTGAGATTATCCAAGGCAGAGGTGTTTTGTTCAAATTGAAGTATTCATTCATGTATTGGTTTCGAGTATTTTCCTTGTATATGCTTTTGATCTTTCTTTTGAATGTACTAAAACTTCGGTAGTAGTTTCTGACTTCACATTATAAACTTCTAAAGCAAAGAAAGCATTTCACCCTCACATTTCTGTAACTCTTCTCTTCTGCAGAGTACTAGGTGCAGAATATATAGATGGCAAGTATTTGCTTTTTTGCTCTTTACCTGTCATTTCTTAGTCAGCCAGTCAAGGTAGAAAGAGACCAGGGCTCTCAACTGTCTATGTCTTTCATTTATTTATTTATGATGAAAGCGGGTAATGTAGAAGGGAAGAAAACTTTATTTTTAGAACAGAACTTCTTTGTATGGGAGGTATATCTTGGGTGGACACAGTGATAATAGCATTTATAATCTCTGTAAGAATATCATATACCTCTAGAAATGTCTAGTCTGTGGATTAAAACTATAGGTTTGGATGTCTGCCTTTAAGTCCATCAAAGTTTTAAAGCTATATGCGCTGCTGTAAGTTTCCTGTTAACTCTGGGAAAAGGTAAGGTGGTGGAAAAAGGAATGCCTTTTACTTTGAAATTTCCAAGAGGTTAATATAAAGGGCAGAAGGATATTCTTTCCAAAGGTCTATATTTTTAAATGTCAAGAGACTTTTCCTGATGCCATTTTATGATTATGGAGAGCAAAGAATTCTTACTAGAATTCCCAACTCCTAATTGAGAATAGGTGTTTTCATCCTTTTCCTTCTGTGGTCTGAGACTTGGATTTTTAAATTTTTTTTTATTATTTATTATTTATTCAATTGTGCATGTATGCATGTGTGTGCGTGTGTGCATGTATGTGGGTGCGTGTAGAACACGGACGAATTCGGGAACCACCATGGACCGCCTCCACCTCCTCCTTGTTTACTCTGCCCCAGGATTCACAGGCTCTGCCCTACCAGGACCAGAAACGCAGGCCGCCCCCCGCTTCTGCCTGGCGTCTATATGTGGGGTCTAGGATCCGAACTCAGGACCTTCCACCTACAAGGCAGAGGCTTAACCCCTGAGCCACCTCTCCAGCCCTGAGACATGGAATTATGATTTGAAAGATATCTTGCTCTGAGATACTCCACACAAGTTAGGGCCTCAGTAACCATAATCGGACTTTGCATGACTTGTGCAATGACTGACATGTCAATGACCCCTCCCCCTAAAGTCTAGCATGGATCACAGGCACTAGGATCCTTAGAGGCAAGGGATTAACAGCCACAATAATGTTCCTATACTAAAGGGGAACACAAGAAAGAGCTCTGGGCAATGCCCCTGAGTCCTTATGCCTCATTAGAGTGGAAGATGCAGAGGGAAGTTTGACTTTCACACTAAAGGATGCTACAGGGAATGGGGGGGGGAGAAGAGAGGGGCACAGGGAGATAGGAAGGGAGGGGGGTGAAAGGAAGAGGAAAAAGGGGAGAGGGTGCAAGGGGGACTGGGGAAGGGTTGAGGGAGGGAGGGGACCAGGGTACCTATTAAGTTTGTATGATTGGGAAAAAAATAAATAAACATAATAAAGATAAAAAAGATATCTTGCTCTCTATATGCAGGTTAGAAAACACATAGAAGCATTGACCCCTCATTGGTATTTCTGGTAATTATATACTTATTCCAGAGCAAAATTAATATGTGGTAGTAAGAACATTTCCTGTTGATATTGAGTTAATGATGACAAAAATCTTTCTTAGAGAAGCAATCGTATGGGGAAAACTCGGCAGTTAAAGTGCTTACTATAAAAGGAAAAAGATCAGAGTTCACATTCCTGGAACCCACTAAATATTTCGGGTGAGCGTGATAGCCTGTCTGTACTTCCAGCCTTGGAAGGCAGAACTTGGGAAGCTTCAGAGTACACTTGTTAGCCAAACTAGTTGTGTAGGCAAGATTTGGGTTTAATTAGAGACCAGTCACAAGGCAGTAAGGAGGAAGAGCAATTTAGAATGATTCTCAATATCAAACTCAGCCTCACGTGCATGTGTATTTGCACATACACATGTGCTTTCATCCACAGGCAAACCTGCATAAGACATGTGCCCTCTCCCCATACGCACATACACATGAAAACGAAAAGAAAATGAGGCAAAGCAACAATATGTCATGATGGCACTAGATGATGCAACAGCATCTGCCTTTGAGACATTTCATACAACTTGAATCAATTTAGGATCCTTACCCTATGTAAGGCAATGGTAAAATGAAAGCCATCCATCTGAAGCAGCGGATCGGAAACTTGCTTGCTACACTTTGAAGACTCTCCCGCCCTGCCAAGGCTTTGCTCCTTAGCACAAAGCATGAATTTTTCATTCCTCCAATAATCAAGGTTTCATGGAGTTTGCTCTCTAATATAGCTAATATGCGGGGGTATTATTGACATTCTGTTTATGATTGCAAGGATAAAATATAACTTGCTTTGAATATTATAAAAACATTGAAAGAAATCTTTGCTGGAGGAAAAAAAGTTCAATTATGTGTTCTGTGCAAAGGCCCTGGAGACGAGAAGTGGCAAGCTTCTCAAGTTGATTTTTAGATGATACAAGCAGACATAGTTATTTGATTTGTCTGGAAAAAGGGAAGAAAAATCCTGGTATTATCGCTTACCATGTACGGTTCTGTTTTATTTCTTCCCTCCCTTAGGTCTATTTTCTTTATACTTGAGTCCAATTCAAATGAGTCTAAATGAGTAAACCTGGGAAAGTATCAACTTTATTCCCAGGATATATCTATTGCTCACAAAGTGTTTTGAAACTTCTATTGGAATGTCCTCAGAGAGAGGGAAATGCCCTAAGAGGAAGTCAGTTACATGGAGTTAGACATCCATATTAAAAGTGTCACATACAGTGGAGCTAATGTAGAATTAAAGATCTCATGTATGTTCAGAATCCAGGCTGTGCCTTCAAATACACGTGAGGTCTTAGGGCCATTTGCTTAGTATCTCTGAGCCTCAGTATCTTGAGCACCTTGATTCACGGCTCACACATGACTCATGTGGATGAATCACAACCATATGCACAGACTCAAAGCAGTATCTTCATCCCCTCTTTCCCTCCTGCTTGTCTCTGATGCCTCCCTCGAGGTTCACTTTCTTAAGACTTCTCAAAGCTTAGGCACACATGGTTTATGTTCCCTAAAAAACGAGGAGCTAGGCTTGGGTGTTGGGGAGCCAGGAAATGGCACTGATGGTTCAGAGGACTTCTGGAAGGCCTATGAGGAAAGTGAGGCAGAAGAATAGCTGCCAGTGCTCTTGAACACCCCTTTAGAGGCAGTCACAGGGTCATGATGAAGATTTTGTTGATTTTGAACTACTTGATGCCTGCACTAATAGCAGAGAAAAGAGATGGGTAGTATATAGTGTTGACTTATTAGGAGTGTGATAATCTCTGTTTTCTTAAATCTCATTTAATCTTTCCCAGCCTAGTTAAATTGAGAGACAACTAATGTTGCTTCTACATTTATGACCAGATATTTTTATTGTTTTATTTTTTGTCTGCATGCAGATTTTCTTTGGGCAGGTGGGAAGTCCTTTTTCTTGTGCACTGAGGGACATGGTCTTCTTTTCATGTCATTGACAAAAGTGTGCGTTGACAAGGTCAGGACAGAGTCTTGTTAAAGCATATTGGAACAGCCACTTCTGCTACTTGATACCCTGTTACTGCATTTATTTTATTGTTCATTCATTCGACACATTGATTTGTGAACCAGTTGACCTGGAAGTAGAAGGGAACACTCATTAGCACCAGAGTGAAAGTAGAGAGACGCAGAGATAAAGGCTTGATTTTTATGGCTTTTGAAAGTAAGATCTACTCTGGGAGAGCAAATACCTGCTGTGATTTGGAGTTTTTAGAGAAGAAAATGTCACAAAAATGTTAGTTCCTGAAGAACAGCTAAAGGGTAGTGACCCACATTAGAGTGACTATATAGTATTCCAAGGTTTTAAAATACTCGACTAACATTTATTTGTGGAGACTGTGTGCCTAGCATAGGAAAGTTGTGTTAGGGACAATAGAAAGGGAATTGGAAAGTCCCTTTCCATACCCCCTTAGTTACTATCTAAGGATCAATGCCTCATACAAAGTAAAAACATGACTCTGGGTGAGAGGAAATGGTCATCAAGAACTTCTGGTGGGCAAATGGAAGGCATCATAGAGAATGTGTTATTTGAGTTTTTAAATTTTTTAAAATTTTGCTTATTTGTCTTTGTGTGTTTCTGTGTGTATCAGAGAGCTGCTGTGTGTGCCTGAGGATGCCCAAGGTTGACTTCAGGAATCACCTTGGATTGCTTCTACCTCCTATTTGCTTTGCTCTGGAATTTTCTAAACTCTGCTTTTCAGGATGAGAAGTACAGGCCACCATTACTTCCAGCAGGCATTTTTTTTTGTGGGATCTGGGATCTGATTGTGAAGAAGAGGCTTAACCCCTGAGCCATCACTCCAGTCTTATGAGTTATTTGTGAAAAAGGAATTAGATTTTAAAAAATCTTACATTTATTTATTTATTCATCTATCTACCTTTCTATCTACCTACCTATCTATCTACCTATCTATTTAGTGTGTGTGTGTGTGTGTGTGTGTGTGTGTGTGTGTGTGTGTGTGTGTAAGTCACAGAGCAGCTTATTGGAGTCAGTTCTCTGCTTCCATTATGGGTTCTGGGGATAAAGCTCAGATTGTCAACTTTGGTGCAAATGCCTTTACTCACTGAGTCATCTTGGTGGTCTAGGAAAAGATTTTTATCAGGCAGATATGAGAGACATTTTATTAAAGTTACATTTTCTAATACCAGTTGGAATTTTCTATTTCCTTTTCTCTTCCTAACAATGTGAGATGAGGCTTGCTGTAGTGTTCATAACAAATGTGTAACTGAAATAAATATAACCCATTGTCTTTGACACTGGAACCAGTGCCTTATACTACTCCATTATTTCCAGAGGATGATCTCCTTCTGTGATTTGCAGGTCAGATGACAATATGCAGCAGTTTCCAGGTTGAAACTTATAGCAGAAGCAGAAATAGTTATACTGATTTGTATTAACAAGTGCACTCATGTTGCAGTGGGAGGCATAGCAGCAGTGGCCAGCAGCTCTGCTGGCAACTGCAGCGGCCCAGCCGGCTATTTGCAGGACACCACAGGGGTGATGATGATGGCGCTACTAAGAGACAGAGAGACAGGCACTGGAAACACCATGCGGGGGAAAGATGGTGTCCACTTTATCGTGCAGGAACAAAGACTTACATAGGGGAAGCTGGCCAATCCGGCCGCTGGCACATACGCAGGGGGCCCTTTTCGGGGGCCAACCAGACCACAAGTTCTGACTGCCATTCTAAGGCACCTAGAGGCAGGTACATTGTATAGGGCACTGGGAGTCTGGTTGGTAGCAGGTCAGGCCACCAGTAAGTGTGCTTAACTGCCTTGTTAAGAGAGTGGCTTTTGCTCACTCAGCAGCCTGGACCTGTGCTCGCCTACACACTCATTGAAAAATAGTTTAATAACCTGAACCAATATACTAGACTAGCTGTAGTCTTTTCTTAATGATGGTGTGATGGCAAATGTTTTGTACACTAAGGCCTAACATATTTTTTCTTCTTTTTTAAATGAGATAGGGTGTCATTATGAACCGCAGGCAGGCCTTGAACTTGTAATCCTTCTGCATCTGCTTTTAAATATTGAGATTACAGATATGTGCTACCACACATATTTCTAATATTGTTAAGCCCAGAACAAACCTGCAGGATTTTGTGTAGCTGATGGGGAAGGCCCAGTCCATGGTGGATGGGATTAGACCCTGGAATAAAATGTAGAGAGCTGGTTGAGAAAGTTGGCATCCTTGTGTATACTTGGTTATACATGCTGGTCTGGCAAGTAAGGATTGTCCCTCTCTCAGCTGTTATGTAGAAATAGTGTGACCAATTTTCTGGGCCCTGATGTTGGTACATGCTTTCCAGTCAAGCTGACCTACAAACTATAACTGGACTATTGTAAGAAAATAAATACCTTAATCCCTTAAGCCATGTTGGTGGTGATTTATCAGCAACCATGCATGCTAAGTGCAACATGTCTTTGAAATGTAGAAAGATTTCTGTATATATTTTCAATCTATGAAAGATAAAGGTAGAAAAATAAATAGGATCACATTTGTTTCATAGCCCATTATTTTTAATTTTATTTTTATTTATTTTTCTACTTTTACAAACATATTGAGCATTCATCCCAACTTCCATCCCTCCTTCCAGGATTTTGTCTAGCTGACGGGGAAGGCCCAGCTCATGGTGGGTGGGACTAGGCCCTAGAATCCAATGCTGAAAGATGATTGAGAAAGCCCCTTCTTTCTCCCTTCCATCTCCTCCTTTCCCTTCTCCATTCTCTACCACTCCCTCCCACCCTTCTGCCTATGTGCTTCTATGGACTCTGACCTGTCTACTCCTGTGGATGCTCAGGCCTCTGTGGTATGTCAAGTTACCTCTCTTCAGGCCACCCCACTGATATGTGCATTTTCCCTTCACTCATCCAGCTTTAAACTCAAAGGTTCCCACTGTTAAGTGCCCATTCAGTGGGTATAATAATGTCTACCTACAGATCTCTTTGATATACTGTCCTCCTACTTACTGTCTTCCCTATTGATTTTTTCCTCCCCCCCTTTTTATAAGTTCTTGTTCTAGTTTACAGTAACAGGGAGGTGTACCATTCTGACAAGTGGGTCTTGAATCAGAAAGATATTGGTTGTCTCCTTGATAATCATGCCACTGTTATACTGGTGTTCACCTGTTGCCATGGTGATTTATATTGCAACTTGCAGATCTCATGCTGTTAATGGGGCTTGTGATTATTCTCTCCCCCAGTAACTTCTACACTATTCCTTGGTACTGTGTAAGCTACCCAGCAAGGAGAAAATCCGCAGACCAGTTCCAGTTAATATATTTTGCTGATGTTCTGTGTTGTATCTTCAGTAATAGGGTGTTCCCGACAGTGTTTGGAGAGCAACCAAGAGCAATGGCAAAAGCCTACAACAATGTTTGGGGGTCCTTTAAGACCTCTCTGACCAACATTTTATCAGGAAGTGTCAAATTCCTGTTACTTCCAGTACTTCTAGTTACTTCTAGTACTTCTAGTATAACTTTGTGCCTGTGTTCTTAGTGGATCAGCTCAAGGCTCCCCCCACCACCCCCTGGTTTTTCTCACTGCCCATTCTTGTTACTTTCTTTAAAAGACATTTTTAAAACATATTACTCACATAGCATGTTCCTTAAAGCTACTTCCCACAATCTTTGGGTTTTTCTATAAGTCCCTTTGTTTCTCCTGTCTCCTTTAACTTGACGCATTATTATTATTTTTTTTGTTTAACATTTTTTATTATCTCCGCTCATACAAACTTAATAGGTACACCGGTTCCCTCCCTCCCTCCTCCTCCCCCCACCCCTCTGCTCGCCCTCCCCTCACCCCTCCCTCCCCACTCCCCAGTGCCTCCCCTCCCCCAATCCCCAGAGAATCCTTTAATGTGCATGCCTGACTGTCTTCTGGGCCCTCCTCTCCGATGACATACAAGGACCCAGCGGCATTTCCCTGAACCCTTTCCTGTGTTCCCCTTAAGCATAGGAACACTATTTTGGCTGTCAATCCCTTGCCTCCAAGGATCTTGGTGCTTTTAGCAATGCTAGACTTTGTGGGGACAATAGTGTGTTGGACATTGTGCAGGGCATGTAAAGTCCAATTATGATTGTTGAAGCATTATTTAAGATGGAAAGAAATACTGACTCATTTTTTTAAGAAGCAAGTAATTTTCTTGAATGTTAACATCTAAATTTTTCCTTCCTATTTTTGATTATCTGAAGCAATAGAAACATATTATTTCTTTTAAAAAGTATTTATTTATTGTTCATATGTGTAAAAAGAATGAGAGAGAGAGAGAGAGGAGAGAGAGAGAGAGAGAGAAAGAGAGAGATTGAGAATACTAGCCATGGTGTCTGGGGGTGGGGGATGTCAGAGGACAACTTTCAGAAGTCATTTCACTTTTTCTACCATGTAAGCTTCCAGGAATTGAACTCAGGTTGCCAGGTTTGCGAACAGGCACTTTACCTGTAGGGCTACCTCACTGGTCTAAGCCATTTTATTTCTGCAACAAAGTGATAAATGTTGGTCTTGCTTTCTTGAATCTTGCCACAGTTACTCTTTCTTCTGCTGTGGGGACACCATTCAAACAAGCAGCAACTTGTGGGGAGAAAAGGAGATATATTTGGTTTCTAGTTCCAGAAGGGAGATACAGTTCATCATGGTAGGAAAGTCAATGAAGACATCATGGAGGCAGAGAGAGAGAGAGAGAAAAAAAAAAGATACTGAGAAGGAGAGAGAGAGAGAGAGAGAGAGAGAGAGAGAGAGAGAGAGCTGGTAACTGTTAGAGCAGACTGATAGTGAAAACAGGGTGGCACTTTAGAATTTACCTCAAGACCTGCCTCCTGTAAAGTGCCTTTCTCCAGCAATGATCTTCTTCCTAATGTTACCATGATCTTTCCAAATATTATCTAAGGATTCCACGCATGAACCTGTTGGGGGATTGCAGGTGAACAAGAAGTCCTGGTTGGCTGCAGTGGCTGAGGCATTGCAGGGTGAGCCACAGCCATCTCCTTACAAGCCAGGTAAGCAAGTTACTGGTGACTTGTCCGCCCATGGTCAGACTCCCAGGGTCTCTACAATCTCCCTGACTCTTTGTGCCTTAGAATGGCAGTCAGAACTTGTGGGCTGATTGGTCCCCGAAAGGGCCCCCTGCGTACGTGCCAGCGACTGGGTTGGCCAGCTCCCCCTATATGAGTCTTTGTTCCTGCACAATAAAGTAGACACTATCTTTTCCCTACATGATGTCTCCGGTGCCTGTCTCTCTGTCTCTTAGTGGCACCATCATCCTCACCCATGTCGTGTCCCCATGCAACAGGGGATAACTCACATTCAAATCATGACAGGTCTGCTTTCTATACTTCAACACGCAAACATTCTTGTTACTTATGTAATGTCCAGATTCATTTTTTTTTTGTCGATCAAGCCATGTGAGTTACCTGAATTATCTTCTCTTCTGTCTGTTTAAAGTAAAGCCTCATTCATCTACCTGGTCTCATTTCTGGGACAGTTTCTTTCATTCCTTCATTGTTTTTGATACCCAGGTCAGAGAGATGCACATCTCCCCATCTCCTCCTCCAGTTTCTGTCAGTCCTGCCTTTTTAAAAATTTTTTAAAAAATTTACTTATTATTATTCAATTGTGCGTGTATGCATGTGTGCCTGTGTGTGTACGTATGTGTGTGTGTATGAACCACGGATGAATTCGGGAATCACCATGGACGCCTCCACCTCCTCCTTGTTTTACTCTGCCCTGGAATTCACAGGCTCCGCCTTACCAGGACCAGAAACGCAGGCCGCCCCCACTTCCGCCCGGCGTCTATACGTGGGGTCTAGGATCCGAACTCAGGACCTTCTGCCTGCAAGGCGGAGGCTTAACCCCAGAGCCACTTCTCCAGCCCCAGTCCTGCCTTTTTATAGTCTTTCATGTCTACTAATTTTTCATTCCCATGCCCGCTGTGTAGTTTGGATCTCATTTATTGTAGATCTCTTTTGGTCTCCCTGCCTTTGTCTCGCTCAATTTGTATTCTTTCTAAAAATGTGATGCATTTCACTGAGTTGCTTAGAAACCTGTGGTTTGTGCAGTATCACGTGCTATCTCCTTCATGTCATCACCACAGTCCTTTCTGTTATGGAGCCCAATTCTTTTCTTATTCTCATAAAATCCACCTTGCTTGCTGAACACATGAAATAATTTGTACCTCCTGATCTTGCCATTGTAGACAGCCATGCCTTTCCTTTATCTGAAAGCACTTTCCATTGGTACCCCTGCCTTACCATGCAAGCTCAGTTGCTTGACTTGTGCTTGTTTGATCAGACTTTGGGTCTCTTAGCACTTGTATTGCTCCATTCTTTTTTTTTAAATTTTATTTATTTATTCATTGTGTGTGTGTGTGTGTGTGTGTGTGTGTGTGTGTGTGTGTAGAACCATGGACAAATTCGGGAACCACCATGGATGCCTCCACTTCCTCCTTGTTTTACTCTGCCCCGGGATTCACAGGCTCTGCCCTACCAGGGCCAGAAACACAGGCTGCCCCCGCTTCTGCCTGGCATCTAGACGTGGGGTCTAGGATCCGAACTCAGGACCTTCTGCCTGCAAGGCGGAGGCCTAACCCCAGAACCAGTTCTCCAGCCCCAGTCCTGCTTTTTTATAGTCTTTCATGTCTACTAATTTTTCATTCCCATGCCCGCTGTGTAGTTTGGATCTCACTTATTTATTGTAGATCTCTTTTGGTCTCCCTGCCTTTGTCTCGCTCAATTTGTATTCTTTCTAAAAATGTGATGCATTTCACTGAGTTGCTTAGAAACCTGTGGTTTGTGCAGTATCACGTGCTATCTCTTTCATGTCATCACCACAGTCCTTTCTGTTATGGAGCCCAATTCTTTTCTTATTCTCATAAAATCCACCTTGCTTGCTGAACACATGAAATAATTTGTACCTCCTGATCTTGCCATTGTAGACAGCCATGCCTTTCCTTTATCTGAAAGCACTTTCCATTGGTACCCCTGCCTTACCATGCAAGCTCAGTTGCTTGACTTGTGCTTGTTTGATCAGACTTTGGGTCTCTTAGCACTTGTATTGCTCCATTCTTTTTTTTTTTAATTTTATTTATTTATTCATTGTGTGTGTGTGTGTGTGTGTGTGTGTGTGTGTGTGTGTGTGTGTGTAGAACCATGGACAAATTCGGGAACCACCATGGATGCCTCCACTTCCTCCTTGTTTTACTCTGCCCCGGGATTCACAGGCTCTGCCCTACCAGGGCCAGAAACACAGGCTGCCCCCGCTTCTGCCTGGCATCTAGACGTGGGGTCTAGGATCCGAACTCAGGACCTTCTGCCTGCAAGGCAGAGGCTTAACCCCTGAGCCACTTCTCCAGCCCCGTATTGCTCCATTCTTGATTCTGTGTCTTCACCTTTTTTGACCTGCTTTTTGGACCTCTTCTGGCTTCTCTGTCTAGTTATAGTTAAGTGTTATTTATTTGTAAGTTTCATGTCTACTTTTTCCTTCAATTATTCTTCAACTCCTTTTCCTGTACCTATAAATTGCTGTTGGCTTGAAAGTGACAGTGCATTTATAATCAAACTGTTTTGCAGGACTATAGCTACAATGGCACAGTAGGTGATGAATCAACCTTTGAGCTTGTTGCAACATTACCTACAGATCAATGAATATTTTCTTTACTACTATTGTTACTGTTGCTTTTTCAAATGGGAGGGTCAAAGAAGCACACAGCTGGGCATCAAACTGAGCTCTGTCATATTTTTATGACATTAGTCACCCCTGGAGCATCCTGAACTTCAAATGTCTTTTAATGACCTAACAAAACTAGGAATTTTCTTTTACTATGAACTGAGCAGTTTAGTATTTGACTGTTGTGGCATAATTTAAGAGCGGCATTTATCTTTCAACAAAATACCCCAGGTTACAGTCCTTATTCTACCACATTCCCCTGCCTTGTGGTTTCATGAAGTCAGATGGCATTAAATATCACAATTATAGACAACCAGAACTAAGCAAAGAAGCCAAAGGCAATCCAAATGGTGGGTTAACAGGTGAGGAGATAGAAGCCAGGACTGGACCAATACCAAAAAGTATAAACGGCAAGAGACCCAAAGCTTGATCAAATAAGCTCATGTATGTGCTGAAAGTTCATGAATGCTTACCTTGAACTCAAGTTTCTCTCCCCAACTCTAGGCTTGTATTAAATTGCCTATTAATTATCACTATTGAGAAAATTAATATACAAATTAGACATGATGTGTCTTCATCTTCTGCTTCCAACCCGTGAGCCTTGCACCTGTTCTTCTCTTACTGCTACCCATCTTAATAAGAAGTCATTCCTTCAAGCTTACAGGTTGGTCGTGCAGAAAATTCATGCTGACCCTGCTTCTCATGCCCACCTCAGCAAGTGCTGTTGAATTACATTTGCAATGTTGTCTCTTCTTGCACTTCTTCCACACCCACTGCCCCACTCTTCTTTATATTGTTGTTCTCCTGGATTGTTGAAGTAGCCCTTTGACTCATCTTCCATTTATTCATCCTTGCTCCCAGCAATTTATTCTTCGCTGAGCAGCCACAGTGTGATTTGTTAAGATATAAGACAGATACTATTTCTCATCTACTTAAAATTCTTTAGGGGTTTTCCAGGCCAATGTAAAAGTCAGTGTCCTACCACGGTCAGCAAAGTTGTTTTAATCATCCTATCAAAGTAGAAGTTAGTGTTCTGCAATGGCCAAAAAACTTAATTGTTTTCATCCCCTCATACTCTCTGATCTGAACTCTAAGTATTTTGTTTCCAAATGTAATCCTGAAAGATACCAGGTAGATGTGTTTCCATCTTAGGGCCCTGCTCTTTTTTTGGAATGTTTTCCTATCAGTGACCAGTATGACTCAGTTTCCCTTTCTATCCAAGCCGCCACCTAAAACTTTCCTTAATATAAGAGAAGTTTATCTTGGAAATGAAAGACTGACTCCTACTACTATGTCGTATTCCTATTCTTCCAGCTACCTTTGAGCCTCTTCTTATGTTTAGATCTTTGTTTAAACAGTCTTTTATCTTTTATCTTGACAACTAATCAGGATACAGCCAAGGGCAGTGCAGGAAAAACAAAACTGAAAACAACAATGAACTATAATTCAGAACACCAAAGACCCTACAATAGTCACTTGGAACCAGACCAGCCAAATCTCTCCCCATCCTAAAGTTCAGGGAACCTTGCGGAAGAGGGGGCAGCAAGATTTTAACAGCCTAAAGATGGGGAGGACCAACAATATGCAAGATACTCCATACAAGTCAGGGTTGCAGCAGCCAGGAAACAGCCACAATGTGATTGGATCTTGCCTGACCTGCAGGATGGATGACATGTCAACAGCCCTAGTCTAGCATAGATCACAGGGGAGAAGGTTTCATGCAAGGGATTAAGCAGACATAATAGAGTTCACATACTAACAGGGAGCCCAAGAAGGGGTCCCAGGCTATGCCACTGAGTCCTGAACTCAAAAGAAAATTCAGTGCCCACATAAACAGATGGAAGGGAGAAGGCAAGGAGCACCAAGAGCAGAGGAGGGAAGGAAAAGGGGTAGGGGAGGAGTGGGAAGGAGAGAAAGGAGGAAGAGGGAGAGGAAGGGGTACCTATTGAGCTTGTATAACTAGGCAAAAAAATGTAATAAATTATGCAAAGAAAAAAGGGTAGGACTGGGTCTTGTGTTTGTAGAAAGCACAAAAAAAGTTTATTTCATAAATTTAAGCCGTTTCATTGGAATTTCTTTTAGTAATATCAAATACATAAGAAATTCAAGATCATACCACCTTATGCCTTTCCTGCAGGTTTAGGTCAGAAAGTGGGGGTGAAATAAGATTTACAGAAGAACCCCAGAAGAAAGCAACTGCACCTTTTACTTCTCTAGTCTTGAGTTTTCTTTTCTGTGGATGGTAAACTCTCCATCTGGCCAAATCAGTTCCTGTCTTGGAAATCACATCAGTCTCATCTTGGCATTAGCATATGAGGAAGTCATGACTGATGAGTATTAGGGGACGAGTGTAAAAAGTAAATAATATTTTCAATACAGGGTGTCTTATAATTCAGACTGGCCTCCAACTCACTATGTAGGTGAGGATGACTTTGAACTTCTGATTATCCTGCCTCTATCTCTAGATTTATGAGATAATAGGCATGTGCTATTTAACCCATTTATGAGGTGCTAGGGATCAAACCCTGATCTTCACACATACCAGGCAAGCTCTCTACTAATTATTGCCACAGTCCCCCAAATTCCATTTTAAGAGTTTTGATGTTAGTTTAAATATTTCCCACACATTTCTAGCCAAGTATTGCATAACAGAGATGTTTAGAGAAAAACAAAAGATGGGTAAATTTATCTTTAGCTATTTAGAAAAGAGAAAATACAAGTTTTATTCAATCAACTAGACCCCTAGTACTAGCAATAATTTAGAATATTTCATGATACAGTTTTTTTTGATGTAGTTTGAAAGACTGTTACCAAATCCAAATAAAGACATCATCAATTCTCCCACATCATTTTTTCCTTGATTTTACTCTATCTCCTGAAGCTTTCTGCATAATCATATGTGTGTGTAATGTTCCTCCCTCTAAATATCTGTAGCTAATTGATCTTTACAAAGTTGTTTAGGCAAACCATCCAGGTCTGTTTTTTTCTATCCTTTCCATAGTTTTTACTGGTTTCCTGAATTCTAAATGTACTTTAATTTTCTGTTTTCTTTTTCTACCAGTGAGTCCTGAGAACTAGGCATGGCTTACACTCAGCTCTTTCCAAGGCTTCTTCTCACTCCCTGGTGTAACTAGATCCTGTTTCTCCCACACACACTTCAGTCACTTCTCTTCGGGCTGTCATCACTCACAGTAAATCCTGTTTTAGTTTCTTATAACAGCTCTGTGTCTCTTCTACCATTATACCTTTACAAGGACCTTCCTTCCATTACTGGAAGGTGTTTTATAACATTCTCCACAGAGATATTGGCTTACAGGGCTGGATCTTATTTTTATTGCCTCCCTCCATTTCTAATCTGACTGTATTACTTGGTTTCATTTCTCAGCTCCAAATGTGAACAATGCTGTACAGATGGATGTTGTGATTTGCCTGCAGAGGTTATTAAGATGCTATTTGCTTCTCCTCTTCAAAGTCATTAATAAAGATGGGGAAAGTAAGTTCAAAAGTATTCCCTGTTTCAGAACATTAGCAATCTCCCCTGTCCCCAAGCAAATTTAATATGCCATTGCTTAACCTTTTCTTCTGTTTTCTTTCATTCAATCAGTGAAACCCTTTTCACCATGCATATGGGAAAAAAAAAGAAGGGAAAATGTAGCACAATTTTGTGGGTTGCATTTGATGAACTTGGTCTTTGCTGAAGCTGGAATTTGGGGTACTTTCTTTTATGAATTGACATTAACGGCATCAAAAGAACTTAACGAGATTCACCTGGCATGCTTTGTAAGGCCATTACTTTCCCATAATTTACTGATTTGTTATGCTATCAAGGAGTAGAAAACAGCAGCTGGAACAGGATATTGGATAGAGTCAAAGTGTGTCGTAGCATGGTTGAGCTCCTCTGTGACAGATTGGTTGGGAATGATTCCGTGTCCAGGCTACACTTGTGTCTGCAGAATGAAGGACACCACAGTAAATGCCCAAACCTGGGCTATGCTCATGCATCTAACAACCCACCACGTAGGAAAGAAGTACTGAACCATCACAACTGGCTCAGGCCCCCCAGAAATACACTCGAGGCACTCCTGCAGGGAATTGCCCTGCTCTAGCTCCTGCAGGGAATTGCCCTGCTCTAGCTGTCTCATGAAAATGCAGGGATGCCCAGTTTCTCTCTAGCTCAGCTTGTAATGTTGAAGCAGTCTATGGTTGGGTGAACTTGAGATTCTCAGATACAAACTTGTCCCCTATCCCAAGTACTCTATTGTAAAAATTGTCACTATGTCTTCTTTGCTTCATGCAGGTGAACTTACTTGGACTGCTAACGATCATATTTCTCCTTCATTATCCTTATTCTGCTTTTTAAAAAAATTGCTTGAAATACAGGGAGACAATGAGAGAGAGAGAGAGAAAGAGAGAGAATGAGAATGAGAGTTTGTGAGCATGAGAGCTCATGAGTACACATGCGTAGTGATGTATGTGTAGAAGTCAGAGGACAACTTTTCGGAAGTCAGCTCTCTCCTTTCACCATGTGGGTACTAGACTTGAACTCAGGTCTCCAGTTTTGGCCACAAGCATCTTTCCTGTGGAGTCATCTCACGGCTCTCTTCTGTTCTTTTTGATTGCCTATATGCACTGTGCACCATCTGCTGATCTTTACTTCAAATTCTTATGATAGTAGGGGTACAAAAGACCATTTTTATTTTGTCAGCATCCCCCTAAGAAATAGGAAAAGGATAAAGACAGAATTGTTTTGGGAATGTGGGTGGATCAAGGAAGCAGGAGACCAGGACTTTTAGTTATTTGGTTGACAGGGATTCCTGGGGACGCCTGTCCAAAGCCCCAAGTGTTGGGCTTGGGAAAGGCTTGGGTCTTACAGTCATTAATTACAAGGCAGATTACGGAGAACTTTAGCAATCTCTGATTGATCACATAGTTATGGAGAATAATTGGTTAAGAGGGGCCAGGAAGGAAGACTGAATGCAAGTAACTGTAGAAGTAGATAAGTAAAGTTAGACCAAGAGTCCTGATTAAGGGATCCTCCCCAACCCTTCCACAATGGGGATTGAGACTTCTTAAAACTTTTAAATTGAAGAGAATTTGCTGTTTGCCTTTCAGAGGCTAAAAAGGCATGTGAGGGGCCTATTAGGGTGCAAGACCTCCTTATAGATAACACAGATCATGGATATAGAGATTGAGGGACCCAGCAGCAGGGCCCAGAAAAAAGATCTACAGTTGTCCAGTGCTCCGAGAACTCTAACATTTGCCAGTCTTTGGACTTTGACACTTTCTCCATCTTAACAATGTTCCAGCCCTGTGTGTGCTGACAATCAACAGCAAGTATGGTCTGCTGACAAGACTTTGATTTTGAAATATCGCCGTTGTCATCTGGATGCTTTTGAATTGCCAGTTTATGAAATATGGGTTCAAAAATGGAAACCCATTGTGAACATTACACTTGACTGATAGCAATATGAGACAGTCATATCAACTCTGGTATCTTCTGCTTATACCAGTGTAATGGCTGGCTAGGCATATTGTGGTAGAACTGCTCAGTATTCCAACTTAGTGGTGAATATACAAATCTATTCTGGTGATAAATTGTATAGAATTAAATGTACAAGTGCACACATATGCAAAATGAATATCTAGTGATTAGTTCATCTAGTCATTTTATTTACAGTTTTGCCTTTTTGGTTACCAAGATCAAAAAATGAAAAAAAATCAATTCTCTTTTGAGAGACCACATTTGTGAATGTTACTATGGCATTTTTTTAGTATCAAAGAATGTTTATTTGAATACATATTTTTCAGCATTGTAATTTTTGTTTGTGTTTCATGGATTTCTGCCTGTAGCTCAGCATGCTGCTAATAATAATGACTCTTAATTATATCCACACCTGTGTAATATGTCATGTCATAGGGCATAGAAGACTTTGCAGTTATATTGAAGTTTAACAATCCTAAAATATTGAGATCAAATTTGATTAATTATTAGGGCCTAACTATGGTATATTTTTGTAATGCATTTATTCTATTTTCTATAAGTTATCAATAGATACAGCATTTGGCACTACCCATGGTTTCAGGCATCCACTGGAGGTCTTAGAATGTGTGCCTTGTGGAGAGGCAAAAGAACTGCTGTCTCAGTGAAAACAAAATCACAGTACTAATGCTCTATGACAGAGCATCAACTTTCTGCTTCCACTATTTTGTACCATACTTTTGCAAAACACTATCATGGGTACAAAGTGGGCAAGTATACAGAAAATGCCTCTGTGCTATTTTTTTTTTTTTAGAAACAATATCTTTCTGTTGTTTACCACAGTGTATGCCAGTATCATTGGGTATTCCAGCCTGGCTGGCTTGCAAGCTTCTGGGGGGATTTTCTCATGTCTGTCTCTCAACTTGCTGCAGGAACACTGGGGTTATGGGTGTGTGCTACTGGGCCCAACTTTATGTGTGTTCTGGGGATTCAAACTCAGGTCCTTATGCCTACATGGCAAGCACATTACCCCACCCTCTGCATTATCTCTTACAAATACATATGAATCCATAATTATCTTAAGGAAAAGTTTGATTAAAAATAATGATGCCTTTATATGGTCTAAGTATTTTGTCATGCTTGTTTTTGCTCCTGAAAAAGAAATTAGAGCAAATCACTGTAAATATTAGGGTGGGGGTAGGAACTTGGTTTGTAGATGCACCAGTCAGAGTCTTGACAGGCTCTGTCTCATGCCTGCATGCCTTTCCTTGCTCATCCTTCTTCATGATCTCATACTCAGGGTGTGGCTACAGCCATGTCCATGCCCTGGCAGGATTCAAACTTCATCCCCCAATCATTAAAAAACTCAGGAATCTACTAAGGCTTCTAGCTGTCTTTATCCAACTGAGGAGCCTAAAGATCTCACCATTCCAGAAAGGCAGCTTTACCATGCAGTCATAAGTAACACATTTTATTTTTCTTCTATCTCTAGATGATTATCATACTTGCTTAATACTTTATACCCATATATTGTACTCATACCCCATAAACCCACCCCTTCACTCTTGTATACTTCCAATAAATTCCTAATGTTGTCATCTCTTCCTCACCTTTAACCTCACACTCCTAGCTACTATACCCACACTGTCATATCCTACTGAAGTTGTTTGAATACTTCAGCCAAACTCCACTCACTAAATATGATACCAAATCCTAAAATTCTTTTTTTATAACATTTTTTATTATTATTTCCGCTCATACAAACTTAGTAGGTACACCAGTTCCCTCCCTCCCTCCTCCTCCCCCTGAACCCCCTGCTCCCCCTCCCCTCATCCCTCTCTCCTCATCCCCCAGTGCCTCCCCCCCCAATCCCCCGGAGCATCCTTTAATGTGCATGTCAGACTCTCCTCTGGGCCCTCCTCTCCGATGACGTACAAGGACCCAGTGGCATTTCCCTGAACCCTTTCCTGTGTTCCCCTTAAGCATAGGAACACTACTGTGGCTGTCAATCCCTTGCCTCCAAGGCAAATCCTAAAATTCTTAACTAAAAATAGATCATGAACACTTTCATCCCCAAATCAATGTTGGACCTACACAACCCAGTGCATTGCAGCCACCACACCTACAAACAGTACCAAGTAACCCTAGACTAACCCTTAAACAACACTGTCCCATAGAAATGCAAGGAAAAAGACAATGACAGTCTGAATAGGGTCATCTGATCTGACTCAAAAGAAAGAGAAGCACGCACCAAAGAAAGCAAACAAAGACCTAACACAAGATGCCCAAGTCACATCATAAAACCACAAAATACACCAAATATCAGGAAAGCATGTCCCCTGCAAAGAAAACACTTTATTGATGGACTCCAACCAGAATAACGTGGTTATTCTTGGATACCAGCCAGGAAAACAATAATCAAGATAATATGTTCCAAAGGTGTAGTGTTAATATGATCAAGAAAATGTGGCAGGAACTTCAAAAGGAACGAGAAGGACTCCAAGAGGAGATGAATAGATGCATCAACATATATGAAGAGGAAAATAACAAGCAGAAGGGCTGAAAAAATTGCAAGCTGAAATTAAACTTGAGATAAAATCCAGGCTAACTATAATCAAAAACTCAACACAAAGTATCACCAACAGATCCAAGCAAGCACAAGATAGAACATCAGATCTGGAAGGCAAGATGTCAGAGCAAGATCAATTAAAGAAAAAAATTACATGAAATGAATATTCAAGAGCTGTGGGATCACACAATGGAATCCCAGAATAAGAAAAACACATATTTTTTAGACAAAAATAAATGAAAAAATTTCCATACCTAAGGAAAGTGATCACCATCCAAATACAAGATGCATATCTACCTCAATCAGATATGACCAAAATAGAAACACTCCATGACAAACAATAGTTGAAGCAATGCAGACACAGGATAAAGAGAGTTTTGAGAGCGACAAGAGAGAAAAGTCAAGTCATATTTAAAGAAAAGCCTATCAGAATAACAGCTGACTTTTTGATGAAAACAGTAAAAGCCAGAAGAGCTTGAACAGGCACACTTCAGTTTACGAATGATCACAATGCTAACCCAGGGTGCTATATCCAGCTAAACTATCAGTCATGATTGAAGGCAAAAGAAAAATTTCCCAAGACAAAAATAAACTGAAGACCTATATGTCTATCAAGCCATGTCTGTAGAAGGTATTAGAAAAAAATACTCAAGACCAAAGAAAATGATAAACATCTAAAAGGATAGAAGGGAAAAATAATGCCAGAACAACAACTAAACAACAAACCATGAATTAAAAAAACACACACAAAAAATGGGCCTTAGAACTAAAAAGAAGTGTTTACAGGCCAAAATCCAAATGCCTAACAAATATCTTAAAAAATGTTGCACTTCCCTAGCTATTAGGGAAATGCAAATTAAGGACACCCTGAGATCTCACCCCAGCCAAAATGACTAAAATCGAAAACACAAATAGTAACATCTTATCAGGGATGAGGGGAGAAATGCTCCCTCATTCACTGTTGGTGGGAATGCAAACTCGTACAACTTCTTTATAGATCAGTGAGGAGATTGCTAAAAAAGTTAAAATCAAAATAACATATGACTCAGCTATACTGCTCCTAGAAATATTATTTATTTATTTATTTATTTAATTTTGTATGTTTGTTTCTGTGTGTTTCTTTGCATGTGTGTACCAGAAGGCATTGTGTGTGCCTGTAGAAACCCAAGGGTGATTTGGAAATTACCGTGGATTACTTCTACTTCTTATTTGCTTTGCTCTGGAGTTCTACCAGGCCCAGAAGTACAGGCCACTGCCATTTGGCCTGGCATTTTTATGTGAGATCTGGGATCCAAACTCAGGACCTGTTACAGTCAGCCTGCATGGTTGCTGATAAATGACCATCAAATGGCTTAAAGGAACAAGGGGTTTATTCTCTTACGATTTCTGGTTACAGTTCTTAGTCCAGCTTGACAGGAGAGCATGCACCAACACCAGGGCTGAGGGAACTGGCCACACCATCACTGCATAACGGCTGAGAGATGGACAATCCTTACTTGCCGGACTAGCATGTCTGGCCAAGTGAACAGAAGGATGCCGACTCTCTCAACCAGCTCTCTGTGATTTATCCAGAGCCTAATCCCACCCACCATGGGCTGGGTCTTCCCCATCAGCTAGACAATCTCCTTCAGGTTTGCTCTGGGCTAAACTCAACCATCAACTCTCTACAACTGTGCCCAGAGTTCAAACCCTCAACAATCAAGTTGACACCTGTGCTTAACTATGACAGGACCTTTTGCTTGAGAAGCAGAAGCTTAACACCAGAGCAATCTCTCTGGCCCCCTGGGAATATTCTAAAGAACACTACATCTTATGGTAGAGACACTTGAACCTCCATGTTCATTGCAGCTGTGTTCACAATAACAAAGGAATGGAATCAACCTACATGTCCAACAGTAGATGAATGAATAATGAAAATGTGGTACATATGCACAATGGAATTATTATTCAACTGTCAAGAGAATTGAACTAATGAAATTTGCTGGTGAATGGATGGAATTGGAAGCAGTCATACTCTGTGAGATACCACAGATACAGAAAGACATATGCCATATGCATTCCCTTATAAGAAGATGCTAGCATTGAAACTTCAGATGGCTCTACTCAAACGAATAATTGCGTATCACCCACAAACTACAAAAGAAAATAAGTCTAGGGTGTAGTGGAAGAGTAAAAAAGAGTAAGAACAAACAAAAACCACAGGCAGATAGTTGAATAAGACATTTATGGAAGGAAAGTATTAAAGGAGAGTTAAAAAAGGTGACTTGATATAATAAGGGATGGGGAGGAAAGGACAAAACGAAAAAAGAGTGATTCAGGGAAAAACATGATCAATGGCCTCATCCAGCTATTAATGCTGCAAATTACAATTCTCGCAGGTAGAAATCAATGGAGCAATGATGATGATATGCAAGGCATCAGGTAATTACTCTCTGAATGTGTTCTAACTCACCTTCCCTATTATGACAGAACACATGTCTGGTACTGAAAACCTGTCCAAGTAACATTGGAAGGGGAGAACATAGACACTAGACTGGAACTATGCATATTTGACATTAAACTATTGCCTAAATACTTTTTAGTAAATCCCTAGGTAAGAAAAGCTACCAGTACTTAATCAAGATACATCCTATCAAGTTGGAAGTTTAATTAGGCAGAAAACTACAACCGGCCAGCAGGTAGGGAATGCAACCCTGGAATGCTCATCCTAAATCAGGCCTAAAATTGGGGAGGTCTTCTGTCAGCCATGGCGCTCCAGTCATGCCACAGCTGTTGCACCCACGATTTCATTGCAATGCTATCCACTTTTGTCAAAATGACACAATAGCTGCCATAACAACCTTCCTCCCCGGAGGAGGAGGATTTCAAGAGAAACAACTACACCAGAAAGAATCTTTGAGGCAGGAGCTGGACAAGAGTTGGGAGCTTCCCCACCTGTGTGTTTACCCACTGAAGTGCCATGTACACTATCACAGAGTTCTAGTCTTTTACTAGTACAGATGCCCTAAAGGGAGTCCCAAGGCTCACACACGCAGAGGTACATGAGCGTGGGAGGCATGAAACCCGCTTGGTGAAGGGAGGATGGGGCAGAAGAGAAGGGGGAGCAAGGGCAGGGAGAGAAGGGTACGGACATTAACACATTTTGTTTGTACGTGAAAAAATTCTTAACAAAAAAGGAAGAAAAAGAAAGAAGTAATAGTTGATAGATAAAAATCACAATATATAGATATATGTTTGAAACTGTTATAAATAAATAAAATGCTGCTTAAGGAAAACAAATCAAAAGGTGTTATCAGATGTATTTTCTTCATTTCAGTTGCCATATTCGTTCTAAGTATTTGAAAAAAACCCCATTAGGATGGGGGAAAAAGAAGGGTAATGGGGGGCAACTATTATTAAAATATATCATATACATATATAAGGATCTAATGAAACATTTTTATAGTTAATGATGACTAATACATTTTACTTTAAAGGATCCAAGACATGCTGGCAAAGGAAAAACATATCTGGAAATGAGCTAACTTACAAGGACAATGATATCATGTTCTGCAGTTTTTTGAAAGATAGATCTGGTCTAAAAGGCGCAGAGTAATATAAACAATGATGATGCACAGAGATGCACTGTTGGTTCTTAAGCTGTGAGATCAATGTTTTCACATGTATGGGTGTAAGATAAGCGCTGTTAAATTGTGAGCACTATGATGTAATTACACGATTATTTAGAGAACAGACGTTTCTTCAAAAATCTAAAAGATGAATAATGAATTGCTTACAAAGCATTAAAATAATCCAGATATAAAAATCAAGAAACAAGTCAGGCAATAAGAAAATTTAAATTTGTCATTTTAGATCATCATTTGCATTTAGGTGCATGTTTATGTATGTGACTTCGTGTGACTGCGTGTGCAAGATTTTGGAAGGCCACATGTATGTTTACCTTAAGGCATTTCCCTGAGTTTTTCTTTAGAAAAAGCTCTTTAAACTCCATGAAACAATAATCTGGATATCATTAATGGAGTGAAATATTTGCATTTTTAACAGGGTGAGGTAATCATTATCAGGCTAAGCCTGATAAATAATGGTGGATGAAACTAAATCACAACGTACTAGGCCATAAGCAGGGAGTTGTTGAAAAGCATTAACTTTTCTATGTGGTCCTTTATTGAAAAAAAAAAAGCAAGAAATAGCATGCAAATAGGCAATTGGTTCATTATACTTATTTAATCTGGTTGCTTCATGTAGACCCAGTAGACAGTTTGATAATCTATCAATGAATTGTTCACATTTTGAACGAACATTTACTATATTCCAAGGGATGATGGTACTAAATGTCCAGAAATGCTCCTTCCAAATAAGGCACTTGGGACTCGGGAGGAACTAGAGAAGGCAGTGGAAGCAGGTTGTCATTGTCTGATGTTTTATCCTGGTGTGATGGAGGAGGTCTTAGTTCTCATTTGAGATATGTTACAGTAATATCTGGACAAAAGAAACATCCTTATGATGAAGACATAGACATTTTTGATCAAAATAGTTTTGCTAGTGTTCTCTGACTTACTATTTATTATCAGGAGACCATGCCCCTCCCACCCCTGCATTGGTTGTTCTTCTTGTTGCTGTGACAAAATACTTGACGAAAGATATTTGAAGAAAGAGGGTTTATTTTTGGCTCACAGTTTTTGGGTAAATTCCATCATTTGGCTGGTCTGGTTCCAGGTGAATAATGTAGGGTTTTTGGTGTTCTGAATTATGGTTTGTTGTTGTTTTCAGTTTTGCTTTTCCTGCACCACCCTGGCTGCATCTTGATTGGTATCCAAGATCATCTCCTAACCAAAGATAAAAGACTGTTTAAATGAAGATCTTAATATAAGAGGAGATTCAAAGGTGGATGGAATAGGAGCAGGACACAGCAGTGTGGAGGGGAGAGAGTCAGTGTCCCATTTGCAGGATGGTTACTGTTTATCTGCCAGTCCCTATATCCTCTCTGATTGGTGAGATCAAACCTGTTCAGTCGCAAGTGACCAGGAAGGGAAGTGAAAGTGAGCTGCACCAGATGTCATGTAATATTTGACGGTGGCCTATTTTCTCTACTGAAGCGTGATCCCCTAGCTCCTTTTTTTTTTTTTTTTTTTTTGAAGCCTTTCTTCCCCTTCCCTCCTGGCTATAATGCTTTGCAATTACAATAGGTATTACAGAGATTTACCTTTGAATATGTCATTAAGTGGGTTTGGAACTAAGATCCACTCCCATTAGGTAGTAAATGTGGTGTCTAACTTTCTGTGTCTGGGATACTTCACTCAACATATTTTTTTCTTATTCCATCCATTTCCTGGCAAATTTTATTAATTCATCTTTTTTAATGGCTGAGCAGTATTCCATTGTATAAATGTACCACATTTTCATTTTCCTTTGTCAACTGTTGGGCATTTGGGCTGATTCCATGACTTTGCATTGAAAATAGTGCTGCAATGAACAAGGTTGTGCTTTTGTCACTGTAATGATTTTAGTTCTTTATGTTTACCTTTTAAGCAACTCTTTCTTGGTATCTGAATGAATTGTATAAAGCTACAATCATCATCCATTGAGGTCTACAGTCTACAAGAGTGAATTTGCTGTGAATATTGTTTGCAATGAAGAAAACATTCCCTTAAGAGATTACTTGGCTTATAGGTATCATGAAAGGAAGGTTCACTTGGAGAAAGAGAAAGGGAACACATAATATAGACAGCTGGCTAGACTAAGAAAGAGAAGACAATTAAAAAAATTGACCTGGAACATTGCAACTATTATTTTTCATGTTCCTTTATTGCTAGTTTTTGTAGTGTGTGTGTGTGTGTGGGGTGGTGTAATTCCGTGATAAAGTTTTCCTCATTACCATTCTCACACTGGACAGACCCTGGTAATCAAGAAGAGTTCAGAACTGTTCCTTCTTGCTCATTTTTGGTTGCCTGACCTGATTCTTAGTTAGGTTCAGTCAATAAGAAGTTAGGGTTTATAACATCAGGTTTATGATATGACATAGTCTTTCTTTCAAGTTTGTTTCTGCTATCTCCATCCTTCATCAGATCTCAAGATTAATTCAGTTAGAGTAGATACAAGGTTTGTTCCTTACATGAGAAAGAAAGCATTCTTCTCTTAAGAATGACTAGAAATGCTAAAGGATGGGGCTACAGCATCCATCTTTTATCTTGAGCCCCTGGGAGAGCCACAGTGCTAAGAGATATATGTGATCCACTCTTTCCCCAGATCTGCTAAAGTCCCTAGTTCTCCCACGTGCAGAAAGGTGAGAGAAGATTTAAAGTTTTTCTGAGATGACTCCTCACATTACTGTGGTTTTCTATTCCTAATACAAATGCTTTCTCAACATCTGTCATACCGATTTTTCTTTCTTTCTTTTTTCTTTCCAAGGTAAGGAACACAAGGTAAACCCTCTGGAGAAAATGGAGTAGTTAGGCATAAGGTGAATATTTGATTATTTAAGTTTTGCTCCGAGGGGTTAAGATTTTTATCCTGTGGTTTCCCCTTTGCTTTTCTAAGAAAAATGCAGCTGCATATTTATTAAGACTAGGAACTGGGTGCGGTGGGCTGCCTATGGGCTCAGGACGATCACTACAGATTTGAGGTCAGACTGGTCTACAAAGGGATTTGGAGTCCAACCAAGTCTGAGTAGTGAAACCTCATTTGAGATAAGCAAAAATTGAAAAAAAATTTCTGTTTGCCAAAGAAATTCTGGTTTGGAGCAGGAATGCGACACGTCCACTGCCACAAGCCGGGGTTATTAGTTGTGACCAAGAGTTTTATCTTATTTTCCTCCTGGTTCTCTTCATTGGAGAGTGCAACAGCGTTTCTCTTGATGCTGGCAAAGAAGGAAAGGATCGCTCCTTTCTGGGTTTTTTAGGATAGAATACACCTTCTGAAATGTGGACTATAAATTCTGTGAGAGGAATCCTTTTCCTCTGTTGTTCTGTCCTGATACTTAACATAGTGCTAGTCCTCAATAAGTATTCATGAAATTAGTGGATGAATCTTCCAGAGAACCAGGTTCACTAGAGCTTGATTCCAGTGACCTTTACCCTGAGAGAAACAGCACGAATGTGTAGTTTCTCTATCCTGGGAAAATCTTATCACACTCTCTTCCAGACCAAGTAACCGAGGAAACAGAGGCTTAGGTTGCCAAAGCCTGACTTTCTACATGGGACTATAGCAAGGAGTCAAAGGACTTGGAATTGCTGTACCAACACTGCAAGAGCAATGTCAGTCAGTAGAGAGGCTATTCCCAGGTCCATGTGGTTTGCTGGGCTGGACTGTGGTTGAATGTGGGAGCCATCCTGAGACCTCCCAAAGCATACCTGTAAGATCCAATCTTTAAATGCTACAGACTTAGTTAATAAGGTATAAAGCAGCAGCCGATGATGATGTTTTAGAGTTTTTATTTCATCACAAAAAAACTCAGAGTATGTGAAGACAGGTTGGAATGTGTGACAGAAAGCTAAGAAAGCAGTTGTGTGATAAGGCCAGCATGTGTCTTGTACGAGGGTTCTGGAAACATTCTAAAGGGTGGAACGCTGACAGTTCTTTCTTTCTTAGCTGTGATTGCTGGGGTTTTAATTCTCTCCCTTAATAGATCATTTCTGAGGCAATCTTAAGATAAGAAAATTCTTTAACGAGTTAGGTGTGATGTAGAATATATTCTCTTCCCTGTTATCAGTTCTACCGATAAGAACAGATTTTTAGAGGCTCCAGTGCCTTTAGGGGGGCAGATTTCTAGGGACAGGGTAGATGGAGACAGCGTTCTTATCCTTGGATATAATAGTTTATGACAGATAGGCCAAAATAACTCCTTTTTAATGATGCAGTTGTCTATAAATCTGCTTACTTGGTCATTCGAAGCGATGACATTTAAAATACAGTGGATACACTATTTATCTTAAAGAAACATTTTTGAAATTAATTCTTCAGACCTCTTCAATATTTTATCTTTTCAGGGTAATAATATCCAAATGTGCTTTTGTGACCCCAAAAGCACATGTGTGTTTCTTCATAAATCAGTCAGCTTTGAAAATGGATACATTTCAAGCATGTAGCTAAACAGTTATTGAAGCCTCTTTAGCCTTTACCTGTGAAACTCATGAATAAGTCTATCTAGAATATCTTTTAAAGAAAAAAATATATATCCATTACATATATTCCTTGTACATACAGTGAAAGTTAAAATTATAGTTCTTTGAAACTTTTTCAATTTTGACAATACGTCCTGAGTATCTCTTCAATGAATGCATATGATGCTGCTTTACTATTTTTTTTATTTTACGGATACATGCTGGAATATGTATCTAAGTTAGTTAACCTTTATTGTGTAGATTAAAATATAAAGTGACAACAAAAACAAAAAAATGCAAAAAACCCCCCAAACACTGTGAGGAGCTGAGTTTGATTCAGGTCCTGCTCTTTGTGCTCAGTATTGGAAATGGGATCCACGCAATATTATTGAGTGGATTTTTTGGGAAATAGAATAATAGAACTTACTTTATTGAAATTTTAGGTAATCATGGAGGCAGATGAAGGTGGACTTTTTAATCAGCTTTGCAAAACACTTTCATGCATCCCCAGTGAAGATATCAAAGCACTTTCTGTTTTTCGTGTGTAAGATTTACGACAAAATTATGAGACCCTTACATTTGTGAAAATAAAATGCGTACCTTGGAAATTACTTCAAAGCACACATCAAATCCATCACTTTGCTCTGACATTTGTCTCTAAACATTTCCCATATTTCTTCATTTACTTTCGCTCCTGCTCCCATCACCTCAGTCCAGATTACCATCATTCCTTATTAACTGACTTAATGGAATAGCATCCCTCCCAATACTACCTGGGAACAGTTAATAACACAAGAAAGCACTTTATATAAGAAAGCTGAGCTCCAAACTGCACATTCAAATTTATCCTGCTGAAGACACACTGAAAATGCCATCAGTGATGTAATTAGAAGTGCTAATTTTTATTTATGTTCTTTAATATATTTCCAACGTTACATACTAAGCATGAATTGCTTTGAAAAGATTTTATTCAGGTACAGCCTTGCTTTTAAGAACTTGAGGCACAGAAAAGCTAAAATGAGAACAAATATCTGAACTCCTACCAGTTGGAAATAATCATCATCTTGTCAGATAAATATAATGCCAAGCACATTGTTCTATAAAATTATTCATACACACACATCATATTCATGTGTGCGTGAGGGGCAGCTTGCCAGCTAGTTAGAGAGTCAAGAAAAAATAAGATAATATGGTAGCAAACTATATATAATTTAAAAAAGAAACACATTTTAATTTAATAATTTATACCAAAGTATTAAAACCTTATCAAAATGCATTTTTTGTTTATTTATCTTGGATGTTATATGCATATGTCATGATAAGGAGGAGTGTGGATAGAGGTCAATAGCCAATTTGTGGGAATCAGTTCCCTCCTTCCAGCATGGAGTTCCAGGACGTGAAACCAATGTGTCAAATCAAGTCAGCAACCTCAGCGGCAAGCACCTTTATGCACTGAGTCACCTCATGGCCCAAGATTATTCTTTAAAAACCGAATTCATGAACGATGACCAAAATGTTATTGAAATAAAAAAAGAAAACTCAGGCAAATTTGAAAATAAAAACTTCCAAAATAAAAAACACAATCACTAACATTAAAAATGTAGGAGGTCAAAAACAAGTTGTTGCGCCCAGGCAAGGAAATAACAACAGAAAGTTTCTGGAATGTTCAGAAACATGATGAAATGCAAATTATGAAAGAGAGGGCAAGAAACATAAAGAACTGAATGAAGAGTTGTTGCAAACATCTGATTTACAGTTGAGAAGGGGGAAGACTGAGAAAATAAGGGAACTCTAGCACTCTCAAACCAAATAGAGAAAAGGAAACACGTCTGTAGACCAAAGTAAAGCTGCAGAAAGCCAAAGAAAAACAACAAAACCAGTAAGCAGGTGGACTAGCAGGAATTAGCACACAGACCAGAGAAAATGGAAACCCAAGTGTTTTCAGGGGCAAGCCTGGAAGTGAGCTGATAGCACTAGACTTTTCTCTCCTCCTTAAGAGTCGGTATGAAGTCAAAGATCATCAGGTGTCTAATTATGCTTCTCATCTTTCCCTCTTGGCTCCCTACCATGCTAGTCCACTGCTTTACTAGCCTTCTTTTGTTTGTCTGTCTTGGTTTTTGGTTTCTTGAACTAGATACGTTTTTACTCAGGGCTTTCAAACACACCGATTTCTCTGCCTTGGAAACTGTCACTTATGTTTTGCTTGAAAAACTTTTCCTGATCTGTCAGTCCAGGAAAATGCTGCTTTCTTCAAAGCTCTAGTGATCTCCCCCCTCCCCCCACTCAAGTTTCTAAGTTATGGCTTCTGGTTGTAACACAGGTCCTGTGTTCATTCTCCATAATATTGATCGCAGACTGTGAAACGATATGTATATTATTTGTATGATTATCTTTTGTTATCTGTCTTCTCTCCATGTCTCTCCAGACAGAGATCATATGTGCTTTTTCTCTCCTGTATTTCATCCCAGTGATGGGATGCAACAGATAATTTTAGAACACAAGTCCAGAATACATTTCTGGACTTGTAAGTGGATGAATGGACACAGAAAGAAAAGTCTTCACTTTTCAAATTATTTTTAGATCCAGGCCAAAGAATTGGGAAAATTGTTTCAATAATTTTCACTTAAGTAGCTGTTTTGACAGATTACTCATGAATGCCTCAGTTCTGAAAAAGCAACTACCCTTCCTTTGCTCACAGTCATATTTTAGATTCCACTTGAAATGATGGTATTAATATAAGTATTCTTTCAGCAATTGCTCGTAATGTGATATTTAGATAGCTAGTGATTAAGTAAATCCAATGTTCTGTTATATTAGAATAGTAGAATCACACTGAAGGTATTATAAAACATGCACTTTAAAAGAGCTCACATAAACTCTTTGTTATTTTGTGTCTACTTGCAGGGAATGTTTAAGATAATCTATCCATGGTTTTCTGGCTAATGGTTCTTACAATTCTTTCTACCATGTGCCTTCTCAGACCCACATCGTAGAATTCTTCACCTGCCTTGGTTTGGCATAGGGCCAGCTTACTGACCCTTAGAGCAGACTGCAAATTCATCTTCTAAATTATGCATATTTCCTGACTGTTTTCTCTGTACTCATGCCCCAAGACAGTTAAATCATGTCCATAAATCCAAATATGTCACAAGTAAGTGTAGCTGTCTAAGAACTAAGTAATTATAAAAGAGCACAACAGAAGAAACAGTGGCTACATTTGGCATCAAGGTTTCTGTTTAAAAATAGCCTATACTTTTGACTAACTTCATTTAGTAGGTGAAACACATTAAGTGGTTACTGGTGTCAATGCCTAAAGGTAATATAATCATCTATTGCCTAAGGAATCATGTGGACAGCAGCATGGTGTGTGTGTGTGTGTGTGTGTGTGTGTGTGTGTATGTGTGCTTGTACATGTTCTCTTATGTGTACATTTTTTATTATTTATTCAATTGTGCGTGTATGCGTGTGTGCGAGTGCGTGTGTGTGTGTGTGTGTGTGTGTGTGTGTGTGTGTGTGTGTGTGTGTAGAACTACGGGCAAATTCGGGAACCACCATGGACGCCTCCACCTCCTCCTCGTTTACTCTGCCCCGGGATTCACAGGCTCCGCCCTACCAGGACGGGAAACGCAGGCCGCCCCTGCTTCTGCCTGGCGTCTATACGTGGGGTCTAGGATCAGAACTCGGGACCTTCTGCCTGCAAGGCAGAGGCTTAACTCCTGTGTGTATGTGCACTTGTTCATGAGTGAATGTGGATGCGCACATGCCACATCATATATGGAAGTAAAAGACAACCTCTGGTCATGCCTTATCACTGTACCTTGTTTGATACAGGTTCTCTTCACTGCTGTGTGAGCTGGTACATGAGCTTCATGATTCTTCCCTACCTCTCATTTCCCCATAGGTTCATGGGGGGATTACAGATGTCTATGCTACTGCCCATCTTTTACATGATTTCTGTGGATCTTAACTCAGGTGTTCAGGCTGGAACATTAAAGTGTGTTTACCTACAGAACCAGCTCTCTAGCCCCTTCGGATGGTTTTTAAGGGTGTAGGAAACTTATGACCCTAAAGGTGTTTTAAGTTTTCCAAATACTGGAAACATTGTTAGAGCTTTCCTTTCCATCTAATAAAATGAATGATGGTGTTATGGAGGTATGGAGTGACATCAGCAAGATCCCACTCTTCGTTCATCCCAACGAACACTTCTTGTAGTACCCATCCACTAGATAAGAACATCTTGGGGTAAGCCTGAGTACACAGAATTCTGTGCATAGTACACAGAATAGAATGGCAAGCATGTGAAGTTGGCAAGAGAAATACTCTCCATGTGACTGGGTTGCTAAATATCTCCTAGTCATGGTGCTGCAAAGGAAGTATTCCCCTCAGGGACAATGGTTTCTACAGCGGGAAAAGCAAGCCGGATGTGGATATCTATCTTTTCTGACATTCCAAGATGCTTTCCTGAGACGTTCACTCCAGTGTCACCTCTTGGAGACTTCAGGGGAAGAGTCTATGGCTAGATGTCTACTCCGGGCTGTCAAGTAATGACAGCAAGGAGATGGAGCCCAAGGGAACTGTGGGGGACCAGAAGATTTCCACAGGCATGGCGCCGGCAGTAGCACCCACCAGAGGCACCAGCAGACAGCAGGGACCACTCAGACAGCCTCACATGGCTTTAGAAACTGTTGGACATTCTACCTGGTTTGAATTCCTAGATGACCAGTTTTTACCTGGGACCCCATGAAAGAAAGAATTTGAGCAATGTGGAAAATTCACCCAGGAGAAAGGGCTAGATATAATAAGCCAGGTTTATTATTTAAATAGCACTCAATAGTAACTGGAATCAGTTACAAGCCCACCCAAAGGTCCCATCTTTTCAGGGAAATGAACCTCAGTCGTCTGTTTCTACTGAACATGGCAGCTGATCCATCCACCCTGATCAATGGCTCCACTTAATGTCCAGACCATTCTTGCAAACCTGTTTACCTACTGGTCTCAAAGAGATGGCAGTGACAGCAGTGGTGAGATGCGAGCCAATTGTCTTTCCAGATAGTAGAGCTTGAAGCTGTTTCCAGCAAGCTCATAGCAAAAGGTTTGTCATTTAGAAACCGAAAGCAGCCAGCCATCCAGAATGATAGGGTACCTGTGATTAGAGACCCTGCCTCAAACAAAAACAAAACAAAACAAGGCAAAACAAAAGGTAATAGCGAGGGCCTATCCCTCTCCTGCCAAACAATATCTGTAAAAGATAACAGAAAGGGCTAAATCCTCAAATGTACAGGAAATCAGAACAAAGGGACTCAGGAAATGTTATTTCCAAAAAAAAAAAACTAACCAAAGCCCAACCATACACCCCAAAGAATGGGCGATCTATAAACTGAGAATAAATTCAGAATTATCCTCATAGAGGAACTTGGTGAACTTCTAGGAACAAAGTTTAATACATGAAAGAGAGTCTGGTAAGTAGAAAGAAGGCTCGATGAGGTGGAGTCTCTTGATTTGCCTGAAACAACGTTTCCAAGTAGCAGTGAGTCAGCACCAGAGCCCAGGCTCCATCCAGCCAGCTCAATGATTTATTAGACAACAACTGTTACTGAATTTATACTTTGACAGTTTCATATGTGTATATTACACATTCTGATAACTCTCACCTCTCACTTCTCTACTCTCTCTACATCCCTACTATGCCTCCTTTCCTTACTAATCCCTTTTACTCTGACCTTTGCTACCTCTGCAAGACCCTTCGTGCCCCCTGCTCAGTGAGGAACAGTCCACAACTTCAAGATTCATATGAAGATGCACAGACAAACAAAAACCTTTTTTTCTACTGGAGATAGGTGGGCCCTCTTGGCATATGTTAATTTAAATACTTGGAATTTTTCCTGGAAGTAGAATGTATCATCTCCTGACAGAAGCATGACCTCTTGAAACACCAGTCCCAGCACAGCCTCCCTCTCTTTCTGTGTATATTCCAGAGGATGATCTCATGTGTCATTCTTTCTCAGTTGGCATCCATTTTGATTTTTTTTTTTTTTGAGGCAGAGTCTCTCATTGGTCAACCACTCACCAATAATGAGTGTGAGGCTGGCTGTCCAGTGAGCCCCAAGGATCTGTCTGTTGCCACCACCCCAGGGCTGGGATTGTATATGCGAGCCATCATACTTTCTATTTTTATTTTATTTTATTTTATTTATTTTTATTTTATTCTACAAGGTGCTGGAGATCGAGCTTAGGTTTTCTATTTGCACAGCAAACATTGAGTTTTCTTCCCAGCCCAAGACAGCTCTTCATTCTCCTCCCCTCCTCTTCCTCTCTTACCTCTTCCTGCTCTTCTTCCTTCTTCTGTCCTCCTTCTCCGCTTCTCCCTGTTCCTACTTTTGTTCTCCTCCTCCTCTTCCCCCTCCACCTTTTTTAACTTTATAGAGTTACAGTTTATGTAAAAATCAAAGTGTGTATATTTAAAAGTAAAAATCAATGCATGTTTGCACTACTGAAATCAAGGCATGGGACATGCTTGTCACTCCAGAAAGTTCTCTCTTACTCCTTAGGAAGCCTCGGATTTGCTTGTTATTGACCTTTATATAAATGGAACCATGCAATATGCACTCATTTATGTCTGGCTTCTTTTGCTCATCATAAAGCATCACACATTTATTTTAGGAAGTACAATTTAATTCTATGTTTTTACAAAACACCAGTTGACTGTTCTCTCTTGTGAAGAGTATGAGTGAACTCTCTGCTCTTTTCTGACATAGTCCCTGCTGTATAATTATGGGTTGTTATTAGACTAAAAGATCAGAGGCTAAAAGGTCAATTCTAAACTGGAAAGAGTTCTTCACTAGAAAGCATTTCAGTACTTCTTATATATGATGATTAAACATGCCCTATGGTTATAGCTATGAAAATATTTTTATTTATTGAATATTTTATTATATATTGGAAAGAGGAAAGAGAAACAGGAAATGAGACATAGATATACACAGAGAGAGAGAGAGAGAGAGAGGTAGAATATGAAAAAGTCAGGACGACTTTCAGAAATCTATTCTTTCAAAAATGTGAGCTCCAGGAATTGAACCCAGGTATCCAGGTTTGTGTGCAAGTACCTTATCTGCTGAGCCATCTCATTAGCCCTGGCTGGACTTATAACGCTATTGGTAACACTGAAATTATCTAGGACTCTTTCCAATGGAGCTGCTTTGGGTCTTTCTAGCATGGTCTGCTTACAGGAAGCCCTGGTAAAAACTGAAAAGGAGAAGAAATCAACCTTCTGTCCTTTCTAACATTCTTGCTGCTTACTAATTTTTTTTTTGTATAATATCCATCTCAACCCCTCAGGTGCCAGCAGCCTCCTCCCATCATTTCTGCCTAAGCATGTCATCTTTATCTTTCCCTGTAGACAATACTCTCCTCAGAGTTTTATTGTTACCAGGTGATGTTTCCATTTCTCATGAGACTGGGTGGTCACTTTCACTGTGTGAGGTGCTGGGAGGAGTCCTCAGAGAGGACCCAGGGTGGCGGGAGGTCCACGTGCAATGATTTGGATCCAAAATGGTCTTTTCTTTTAGGGAACACTTGTGTATTTGAGAAAGAGAGAGAGGAAACTTACAGGATATCATTTTATTTATTTTTGAGAGAGGGAAGGAAGGAGGTAGAGAGAGAGAGAGGGAGAGAGAGAGAGAGAGAGAGAGAGAGAGAGAGTGCCATTGTATTCAAATGGAGCCAAGGACATTTTTCAAAAATTGACTCTCTCTTTCCAACATGTGAATTTCTGGGAAAGTTGCGAGCAGGCAACTTTACCTACTGCGATAGTTAGACACAGGTGTCAGCCTGACTTGTGACAGTTAATCCTGGTTGTTAATTTGAAATAACTAACAGATTAGCCACCAAATTACCCCAAGAGATTATGTGGATGAAGATAATCGAAATACAATGACCAACTGTAACTGTAAGTGGAACTTCTAGTAGCAGAGCAGATAAAAGGAAGTGTAAGTAAGAAGAGCTTGACAATCTCTCTTGCCCTGTGCTGGCAAACTCATTTTCCTTGCTGCTGATATCCTTGGCTGACACCAAAACCTAGCTTCTTCGATTGTACAAAATGACTGAAGTTCAGAGATTCTCCTCCTTTAGCATCAGGCTAAGATTCCTGAATTGAGCAACTACTAGCACCCATTGTTGGACTATCCAGGTTTTATCTAGATTTTATCTTGTAAGACAATGCAATAAACTCTTAATATATGTGTATGTATGTATGTATGTATATGTATGTATATATATTTATGTGTGTGTGTGTGTGTGTGTATCAGCTCTCTTTCTCTAGAGAATCTTGACTAATACACTCACTGGGCCATTATGCCAGACCTAGTAGGGCACCATTCTTGAATTGTTTTCTTGTTACTTCTTTGGTGTGATCTGGAATTAAGGACATGGCCATTCCACAGCTCTTGAGACAGTGCTGAATGAGCGAGGCAGGTCTCCATTCTCTATCTTGGAATCCCTGACATTTAGTTAAGAAGAAAAAGGATTGTAGTGCAGAAGGGAGAGTTTAAAACCATCTTTAGTTATGACTGATCTTGCTACTTAAGGGAAAGTGCTTGAGAAATGAAATGGTGGGGAGTGTGCCTTCTAATAGTCTAAAGAACATTGCTATTTAGAAGCTATTATTTGTGAAAATAGGCTGTTGATAAATATAGCTTGTGAAGTGGATCTTTCAAGACATGGGACACTGTATTTCCATACCAATTGTACTAAAAGTGTGTTTTCAAGATTTAAATTTTAAAATAATTTTCTTCCAGAGGTAGGTTGCCTAAAAGATTACTTTTTAAGAAATTGTAAAAAGGTTTATTTGAAGAAATTCAGGATTGTCCTTTTACTTCCACTGGCTGAAAATTAATATAATACTATCACAGCTGACCAAAATGGGAGCGAGTGAAAGGATATAGCCCTGAGCCAGAGTTCAAGTGTCCTGAAATTACCTTGATAAGATTTTAAGCTCACAGAATAGGAAGAGATTTGAAACTTAAGGATATATAAGGATATATTAACCTTTTCTCAGGGGTTATAGAGCAGATGAAAAGAGAGCTAAAGAATTTCTAGGCTCTAATGTGGTGTATGCAGACAAATACCACCTCTGAAAAAGGCATGCGAATGGATAGATAGGCCAGGAAATTAAGGTTGAAAATGAACACTGCTTGAAATGATGAGTTTGGAAAACGAATGTGCTTTCTCTGCTATGTGAAGTGGAGGGAAAAGGAAAAAGGAATATGATTTATGAAGATTTCTCGATCTGGTATTAAACAGTGTGGATGGGTACCAGGGATTCCGCCTCTGGACAGATACTGTCCTATCATGATTTACAGCCAGATCTGGGCACGGATAAAGGATGCTATTTACATTGATCATGCAGTCTTATTTCATCAGGACTTGGACCTTTGGAATAAATGGAAGGCATTTGATAACATTTGTATAGTAAATTGCAGAGAATTGATCTCAAGTGATTAAAAAAATGAGGTTGAAAATGAACTGGTTGAGAAAGATTAAAAAAAACATAATTGCATGTGCAAGTAAACTGGTTTATTCAGCTCTGGATCTGGGCTCTATTTTCTTATGGGCTGACAGGCAATTTAAACCACGGAATTAAACAGGAAAGGATATGGCTTTAAAAATAAATGAATCCAAAGAGCCATGTTTTTTTTTTCAATCTCAGAAGAAATCTAAACTTTCTGGGAAGTATATTCTGTTGTTCCAATGCTCCTTTTATTTGGCAAAAGCTTTTGTTAGCAAGAGTGACTTCATAGATTTATCAGTCAATTTGCCATGGAAGAATAGCTTTTGTGAAATATCTCATTATTTTTGTTCCAGATTTTCCATCAAAAAGTTGTTCAAGTGATTGCTATTTATAAAACCTACCTTACATTTTTTTGAACTATGGATTTTAAAATTTTTATTATTAAACAGTGCTGCCTGTTTGGCTTGTGACTGCCCTTCGTCCAAGATGCAAACAAAAGATGGATTTCTAGGGCATTTTCTTGATGATCACCCCAAGAGTCTCTGAAAACATTTTGTCATACACAGGTGAGGCAGGACTGGCTTTATGAGTGTGACTGACTCTATGCTTAGCAGGACCCTCGGTTTGATTTAATAGTCTGCATTTCTGGTTTAGAAACTCTTAAAAGTCTGTAAACAAGAGGGCCTGAATTTTCACTTTGCATTAGGGCCTCAAAAATTAAACAGTCAATATTTTTTATATGAGGCATTGTTTTGGGCATATATCACCTTATTTAATATTTATACCAGCCTAGAGGTAGCTGTCATGCTTCCCACTTCACGCAAGAAGAACTGAGCACAGAGAGGTCAACAGGGCAACATTAGAAAGTGATGGGCAGAGTCCTCCTCAAATCACCTGTTTCTGGAGCTTCGGCCCCTGATCACTAGCTCGGCTGCCTCTGTCATCTTTCTTCACTTCCTCTGCTTGTCCTGATTTAAAATTCTCCTTGTCTGTGGTGTGGGGAAATGGGCAACACTGACCTGTCTTAGGTCTGCTTGCTGAGAATGTACTTGACTAGTATAAACAGGTGAACTGGAAGGTCAGGAAAAATCCCTTAATCTCCTTTAAATTAATTTGCTGTGACCTGGGCAAGTTTCTTATTCAGTGGCAGGAAGGGCGAGGAAAACAGACTTAAAAGAGAAGCAGGAGGAGGTTCAGACTGCAGCCACTGGGTCCCCCCCCCCATGACCAGCCTGGGGTGGGAAGGTGTGGCAGCAGGACAGGCTGGCAGATAAAGAAAAGCATAAGGAAGTACATCCAAGCTGCTTGTTCAGCAACTGGATAACGGCTGATGCCTAAGGTTTTAAATTGGGTTAGGGGACTGAGTGAGAACAACATTTTTCTGATTTGCAGTTGGCGGAGGATATGAATGTGTGTGACTGGAGGCGGCTAATGCAGGCCAAATGTTAGGACATGCAGTGAGGCACCTTTAGGCAGGTGTGACTGGGTGTGGGATTTATAAGCTGACGGGTTCCAGGCTATTCAGGAAGGTTTTTTTTTTTTGGCTGCCCCTCTGGTCCTCATCCAGCATGTGGTACATAGTAGGCTCTTAGTAAGGCGTGAGGTTTGAACAAGTGAATCTAGCCATTGTCCATATTTCAGGCAGGCTCCATATTTAAGAACTGTTTGAATGCTCGCATCCATCAGTAAATTACAGATTGTCATACCTATCTCTCCCAGGCCTTACAGATGTTCGTGCACAGAGCAGGACAACAGGACAGTCATGAAACTGGTGTTTCATGCCCTTTGTCCAGCACATAGAACCTATGATTGAATGTTGTTAATATGGGATAAAAGTCAAAGTCATTTTTTTACATCCCAGAACCCTCATTGCCCCTCAGGGGCTAAATACAGTGTCTCAGTTCATTGGGTTTTGATACTCTGATGCACTGGGCTCATTACTGACAGACTCAGTTGAAGGCTTCTTACCTTGAGTTAGTTATAGTGCTGAACAGTGGTGTGATGTGAGGTATAAAAATAAAGATGTATTTGGCCTTCATCTCTGCTTCATAGCACAGAGCTTAAAGCCCTTGTAAGTTCTGTAGAGACAGAGATGACTGAAACACCTTTTGTTATTCGTGTAAATCATTCTCTATTACACCTGAGTTTGTATTTAGATATCTCTGTTGTTGAAATTTCAGGTAGAGTCTGATTGCCAGAGGAACTAATGTTGTAATTAGAAGGTAGAAATTTTTATCTCCAGCCCACAACCTCTGCCGAGGTGAGAAACCTAGAAGTCGAACTAGCCACCAAAAGACAATAATTAATCATGTCTGAATAAATCTCCTAAATTATGGAGTTCCGAGAGCAAGCATTTAGGCAGGCAAATGTATGCATGGGAGGCAAGCATCACCTCCAGGGAAACCTGTTCCGTTCCAGATGTTTCTAGCTCTCGCTTTATGGGCCCTTTCATCCACTTGCTTATTTTTTGTCTTTTATAATAAACTAGGAATAGTCAATCGAAGTTTGGCAAATGCAGTGTGAGAACCCTTGTTTCAAAACCATTCATTCAGAAGTCAGGATGGTCAGACCTTGGGGCTAACATCTTTGAAGCAGGAGGCAACCAGTGAAGAGTGAGTCCTTTAACCTAAACAAATTGTCTGTGTGAACTCTGGGCAGTTGATGGTGGACTGAACAGTTAGGCGCCCAGCTGGTTGATGTGTGGAGAGCTGGACAACTTGCTGTGGGTGTGAGAAAGCCCACAGAGTCGTCCTAAGTGCTGTCAGCATAAATGTGATAGTGGTAAGAGTTGCAAGAGTTAATCTTGGTTGCCAATTTGATTGCACCTGGGATTAATTGACAGATTAGCTTTCAGACCCCCTGGGGAGAGCATCTGGATTAAGATGTTTGCAACACAATTGCAACCTTCTAGTAGCAGGCCAGATAAAAGCAATCACAAGACAGAAGAAGAGATCACTGGCTCTCTTGTCCTATGCTGTCAAATTTATCTTCTCCACTATCACCATCAATCCCCAGGCCTTCAATTTTGCAGTGTGACTGACGTCCAGAGATGTTCCAGGAATCCTCGGCCTTCAACAAAAAGACTATGATTGCTGAGATGTCCAGCTTCTGGATGGAACAGCTACTACTGGCAGCCATTGTTGGACTACCTGAACCTCATCTCCCAAGCCAGTCCATTAAATTCTCTTTTTATAAATATTCACTTTATTGGTTCTGTTCCTCTAAAGAACACCGAAGAACTATACACTAGTAAACTGGGTGGGCAAGTTTGCAGTGACAAGCAGGCTGCTAAGGGGAGGGTAGGGATGTTGGCCTTTCAGATAATGCCCTCCTAGAAGATCATCGCCTCCCATGCCGTGCAAGGTAGAATCTAAGGGCTGGTAGTCCTGTGGCTCTTGCCAGCTCTTGGGTGTCTTTGTCATCCAGACGTTTCTATTAATGGTCTGGCCTCATAAAGAGCAGCGCAGCATTTTCCAAACCTGTATTTTCACACGGTGGTCTAGATGTGTCCTTTCTCTCTGCAGATTTTACCTTTTTGCTCTGTACCAGACCTGTATGTTTGCGCGGAGAGGTGAAAGAGTGTTGCTTTTTGGTGCTTTCGAAGAAGGCCTTGCTACTGTCACCTCTACTTTATAGCTGATGGTAGGAGAGTTTTAGCATGTTCAAGGCTCCCTGCTTCTCCTCGCTAGTTAGAAGCATTCCTTTCAACTTTTAGGCACTGAATTGAAAAGCATTTACACTAAATATGAAGCATAACAAGAAAATAGTCTTAGATCCTGAGCATTTTTTCATCTCGATTACATAAAAATGGCAGAAATTGCAGGTGGATTAATTTGTTAACAAAAATCACAGGGCTGGGCAGGTGACCCAGTGGATAAAGTACTTGCTGTGTAAGTCTGAGGCCCAGAATTTGGATTCCTGGTATTCAAAACAAAACAAAACAAAACAAAACATATTCAATAGCCTGCTTCTGTAATTCCAGTCCTCCTAAGGAGACATGGGAGGTGGGGACAGGAGAAATCTCCGAATCTCACAGGCCAAGCAACGACTGAAATAACAGACAGCTGTTTCAAGCAAGGTAGAAGGCTGGGACTGGCATCTGAGGTTGTTCTGTGACCTTAACACATGCTAAGAAGACATGATCATGATCTCTCTCTCTTTCTTTCATCTTTCTGCTTCTCTCTCACACACTAATACACATATACACTATAGTACACACACACAGACACACTACAAGCCATCACATACATTGAGTATTGTCTACCGTCTCTCGAGTGCACTTGGAGTTCGGTCCTGTATACGTTCTGAAAGACCGGAGGAGAGAGTTGAGGGCATGACGGCTTCTACCATCTTTCTTCTCCCTGTTTTACTGCTTATGGGCCCAGTGGAAGGTCGAGGCAGGTAGTACTTTCAATGGGACTATGCAGGAGGAAAGAGGTGTGCATGTAACTTGTCTGCCACCTGGTTATTTCTCTCCTCTGCCTAAGGAAGCATCGGGGTGAGCATGTCGTGAGAAATAACATCTTAGGAATGCCGTGTGAACAAAAGACTGCATCTGCCCTATGTGAGAATGTCTGTTAATGCGCTTGGCAGTGGGTGGGGGTGGGGTGGGGGATGCTTTAGAAGAAAACAGACTCCAAATTCCTGGGAAGACATTTTCCCTATGAAGACTCAAGAGATTTTACTCTTATCTACCTGTTAGCCAGTGGCACATTTCTGGGCATTGTTAAAAGTGACTGGGTACCATATATCAATGTGGTGCTGGGGCACCAGAGGCCAAGCTCCTGCAGCCTGTACCAGTTCCAAGAGGCTGGCATCTGCAGTCTCTGTAGGTAGCAAAGACCATTACAAGTAATCCTTCACTTCCTCAAGCATGCTAGTGAGGTAGAAACCCTTAAGAGAAACTCCAGATTCAAGATGTGTTTGAAATTGCCTTCTAAGTTACTCCTACTAAATTCATGTTGCCCGTGAGCCACAGGCTTTGAAATGAAACACATTTCACAAATTGTGCTTTCCCAGCACCTCTTTCAGAGAAGCAGCTGTCCTATTTCCTCTAATAAGGTAATAAGCCTGAAAATGCAATGTAAGCCTTTAGGGTCTATGATTTGAGAGCTTTGCCCACACAGAGCAAATGAGTGCCCCAGAGCAGTGTGGGGACCCCTCGCTACAATTACACAGCTTTTTCTCTGTAAGTGGAGAGGGGTCTTTGGCAAATTCTGTTGTTCCGTTTGTGTGGAGGTAAAGAAACGGGGAGACAAGATGTGGCCTATGAGGCCTTTAAGAGCAAAGGCAGATTGCACGGGGCCATTGCGGAATCTGTACAAGAAAAACACATGTTTCTGACCACACACATCAGATTCTAGAAGGGAATTATAGAAGGAACACCAAACTTGTAAGTGGGGGTGTGTTCTTCTATTCCAAGGGAGTCTATAAAGTCAGTGTGAGGAAGGCTAGAGGAGAAATGACTCTGAAAGAGCTTCATCTACCCTATTTTACAGAACCAATTCTGGTGTCTGATGAATATTCTGCACATTACAATAGGCTCTTCTCATTTGCACTACAATAGGCTTGATTAGTAGCTACCCCCCATGTGATAGATACAGGTGTCAATTTGACAATGAAGGCTCAGCTGGGCACATTTGTAAAGAACTATTATTTGAGCTAAAGTCCTTGAAGAAGCCTGCAGGAGATCACCTAGTTTATGGGGAAAGCCCAGTCTGGGCAGGTGGATAAAATGAGGGAACTGTGGTTAGGGAAGTTGGCATAGTTTAGCATACTTGGATATACACGCTGTCTGGAAAGTGAGGTTTGTGTCTCCCTCAGTAGTTCTTCGGATATGGTCTGGTCATTACCTTTGGCTCCTGGTGTTGGTATGAGCTGTCCTGCCAAACTGTACTAACTGTAACTAGACAATTGTAGGCTAGAATAAAACCCCTTGTTTTCCTAAGCTGTCTGATCATTAATTTATCGGCAATAGGCAGAGTAACTGTGACATCCAGGAAGATCTTCTGGGACCATCACTATCAAGGAATTTGGTCAGTAGGTATGGTGAAAGCAATTTGCATGAAACAACAACAATAACATCCAACTAAAAAGAATTCACTATATATTAAGCACTTTTGAAAAGAGGGCATAGCTTATTTGGTGCTTACTTCTATCAGATGAAGGGGGTATCATAACTTGTGTTTGAAATAAGAAGCACAGGTAGAGAGAGGTTAAGTACTTCGGCTTGGATCAAATAGTAAGTGCGAGAGCGATAGTTCAAACTGAGGTCAGCCTGACTTGCAAACTTGGGATCATAACCAGTTTTCCAAGATGGGAAAGCACAATATGTTTTCACAGTGCTTTCAGTTCAAGAGAAACTATTGCTCAGTGATGCTAATTCTTCCCTCCTCCTTCTTTGCTATGACCCATTGAGAACTGCTGATATTGTTAAACAGTTATAAAGAGCTTTCACATATATTTTCTCACTTGTAAATTGAGACTTTTCCAGCAATTTTGTCGTTGTTAGCTATTTTATTTCCTTCAATAATGGAACATGTTCTGAAATACAATGTAAATCATTAGTGAGCAGAATTATGGCAAGGTGGCCAAATGAAATCCAGGACACCAGTGAAATTTGAATTTCAGGTGAACAATAGGTAGTGTTCACATTTTGAGGTATATAACAAATATTGTATGGGCAAAAAAATAAATGTTTTTCATCATTTTTAAAATTCAAGTTTAGTTAAGTATTCAGTATTTTTATTGGGGAAGACTGGCAACTTTAAATTCATTTAGGATTGTGATGCAGACTGAAAATTGTGCTATTGTTTTATGTAATTTGCACAGAGAGTGAGGAGCACATATAGTGAGGGGAAATTTCACAAAATACACGGATGTTTTTGGGCTGTATAATTATTAGTCTTTCCATAAAATCTGGTCATTATCAAGTGATGTTTCGACAATGGGTACGTTGGGTAGCCTGGTACTGACTTGCAACATCACACCTGCTATTCACATTCACCGAGACCTGTCAGGGTGAGCAAAGCTCATTTCATATTTTCATGTTTTTACTTTTCATCTGAATGCACAGCAGGGCCTTTGAGGTCTTGTGGAAAACAAGTTTGTCCAACAGCAGGAGCATGAACTTGCTTAATTGAGATCAGTAGCTTTGCTTTTAAAAGCTGGCACATAGAGAGCTAAGGTTGTCCTGTGCGCTTGACCCAACACAACAAACTCCACAGTTACTTCTGCAATAGCCCTGACTCTAACGCAGACGAGTTGTCTCTCTTTCTAATGGCATAAAGCCATTAAGGCTCCAGGGGTATCTATTATTCTTGGCACAGGAAGCTTCTTTGTTGATGATATTTAGCAAGAATCATCGTGCCGTATGTGTATGTGGTGTGATGTAGGGAGTGTATTTCTGGGGTGCACTCTGTGATTTTTGACTGAAAAACTTGTTGGTTCTGGAAATTTACTCGAAGAATATTCTAGAATTATGTCTGTCCATTGAATGCTGTATATGGTAAGCAGCAAATCGACTAGGAAAGCTGCATTGCAGCAGTATTTATTGAGAAATGCACATGGATATAGTAGTGAAACATGAGTGGAACCTTGTGAAATGAAAGAAATAAAAAAAAAGCTTTACTTTCTGACGTTATTTATAGGTTTTTAAGGCCCCGATTGCCAGTTGCCATTCGGGTTGCCTTTGCTCTGACTAATGATGTGTCTCTGATATGGTTACTTTCCCCACATGTTAATTTCAGATGTTTTTCAGTGGGTGAATATGGATTGATAATATGCAGGGAAGTAAAAACACACAGGAGAATTTTAATATATGTCGAAAGGTCTCAGTGGTGAGTGATCAGAGAGCACAGCTCTTACCCACGCTCTGTTTTATTTAACAACTCCCAGTCTATTAAGAGTTTGCTTCACTTGACGATTCCATGTTAATCATCTTTTGTTTTATAGCCTTTTATTTTCCTGCTGGAATCAATATCCCATCAACTTCACCGACCATCTACCCTGTGATCTATGAGAAGGCGCCTGTACAGGGCTGAATTTATACCATAGCAATTTGCGGTAAATATTACTGGCTCTTTATCCAAAATATTTCTTCCAGTTTATTCTCATAATTTTATTACTTTTTCCAAAGTGACTTCCCCCACATTTTAGGGAATCGGCAATGGCAAGTAAAATAGTGGATGCTGATGGAGAGAATACAGAAGTTTGAACTTAAAAACACAGCAGTCAAACCCTTGCAGTGATGTGGGTTAAAAGAAGACTGCTGCTGCAAGACAAAGTTGATGAATTAATTTCCACCTTACTGGAGAGGAAGGTCCTGTCAGAGAGACTGCCTTTTATAGCAGTTTTGGATTCCGATGATCTATTTAGAACTGCCCTGACTCAAGCAAAATCAATCAGCTTTAGTGTCCTGTAGCTGTGTTATTACACTGAGTATCTCCGACCCTTTCCTTTTCACATGTTGCTTTCCTCCTCCAGCTGGGTGGCAGCCGTCCTTCAAATCATTAGCATAAATATCCATGCTGCACACTACCGGGGGCTCTGTTCTTGCAAAGATTAACTTAGAAATTAAAAGTGTATTATCCCCCTGGAAAAAAATATATCATCCAGATTGTGATGCCGACATTTGTAATGAAAGGAATGATTAAGTTACTTCCCTTAATCTTATCAACCACATGTAATTGTTTGCTGTCACTGGGAGGTGGGCGATGAATTCTTTTTCCCTGCTTCTTTTAAGTTACCTGACAGCTCAATCCTCTTAAGATTCTCATTTTCACTTAACGACTCCCAGTCCAGTAGGTAAAGACTTATTACGTCACAAAAGGATTTTCTGATAATGATAACACTATATTTTTGGGTGATTATTGCATTTATTTCAAAACATACTCTTTTCAGCTAAATGAAATAATTATGCCTCAGTGTGGGAGATACTAATTGGTATCATTCATATGATTGCAACATGTTTTCATTTGTTCCCAGATGTCTTTTGCAGTGTACTTTGAGAACAATTTTAATGATAAAACAGTAGCAGGCACATACAGTTAGGCATGGAAATTTACTTTCTTAAATCACTTATGTCTTTTCAAGGAATGCTTCAACAGCAAGTAGGTTTAGAGATTGGAGTCTTTTTTCATTTTGCCTCTACTTTGTAAAATGAGGATAATAATTTTTGTTTCATTTTTTTCTTTTTTTATAGTATTTTTTTAAAATTTATTTTTCTGCTCATACAAACATAATAGGTACCCCTGTCCCCTCCCTCTCTCCACCCCTCCCTGGACCTTCCTGCTCCCTCCCCTCTTTCCCCTTCCTTTCCCCCCTCCCTCCCGTCTCCCAAGGCCTCTTCCCCCTATCTCTGAAGGATCCCTTAATGTGTATATCAAATTTTCCTCTGGGTCTTCCTCTCTGATCAGGTGTAAGGACTCAGTGGCATTTCCTAGAACTCTTTCTTGTGTTCCCCTTAAGTATAGGAACACTATTGTGACTGTTAATACCTTGCTTCTAAGGATCCTAGTGCCTTTAGTCCATGCTAGACTTTGAGGGGGTCAATGATATGTTCGTCATTGCGTAGATCATGCAGAGTCCTATTATAATTGCTTTGGCCCTAACTTGTGTGGCATATCTTGCATATCATGACTCCTCCCATCCTTGTGCTCTTACAATCTTACCACAAATTTCTTCCTGAGCTTCAGGATGGGGAGAGATTAGGCAGGCCCGATTCCAGGTGGTTGATATAGAGTCTCTGATGTTCTGAATTATGGTTTGTTGATTTTTTTTTTCAGTTTTGCTGCTCCTGCAATGCCCTTGACTCCATCCTGATGGGTATTGGATGTCACCCCCTGGTCAGAGATAAAAAACTGTTAAAATAGAGTCTTATTATAAGGATAGATTCAAAGGTAGATGGAATAAGAGTAGGAGACTGCGTTGAGGGATGGGTCAGTCTCTCATTGCAAAATGGTTACCTTCTATCTGCCAGACTGTATGCCTTCCCTTTCTGGTAAGATCATACCCCATCAGTTGCAAGTGACCAGGAAGGACAGTTTATGAGCTTAACCAGATGCCTCATGTCTCATTTCTTACTTGCAGTCCTTGATGGTGGCCTATTATCTCTGCTGTAGCATGATCCCCTCTCTCCTTGTTTCTGGCGGGGCCCTCCTTCCTCTTCTCTCCTGTTTATAATCTTTGCAATTACTGTAGATATTACAGAGATTTATCTTTGAGTGTGTCTCTAAGTGAGTTTGGTACTAGGATCCACCTATTAGGGAGTACATACGTCGCTTAATTTTCTGTGTCTGGGATACTTCACTCAATATAATTGTTTCTAATTCCTAATTCCAGAGAATAATAATTTCTATCCTATGGTTCTTTCATAGTTGCATGAGGAAAATGTGAAATTAGTATTAAGAATCATGAGGATTACAGAAGACAGAGAATCCAGTGTAATCCACATGCAAGTTCCATTTATGTTGTAAAGGAGTACATAGTTACTTATACTTTTATGAATTTCATCTACTGTTGACCATATTTTTCCATCTTTCCTGTATCTTTGTTTTTTACATTTGGCCTCTCTATTCATTTTTTTTTTTTTTTTGGTTTATTTGTTTAAGCAGGGATACAGCCTTCTCATCACATGGATGGAGGTAAAAGGACATCATTCAGAAGTCAGTTCTCCCACTATGTGGGCTTCTAAAGATTAAACTCAGGTCTCTGGGTTAGTGAATATGCACTTTACCTACTGAACTATCTCACTGCCCAAGGTAAATTTTTTTTTTATTAAAAATTTAATTATCCATTTTAAAATTTTTTACCAGTTCCCTCCCTCCCCCCTCCTCCCCCCGAACCCCCCTCCTCCTCCTCCCCTTCCCCCAGTGCCTCCCCCCCAATTCCCAGAGAGTCCTTTATTGTGTATGCCTAACTCTCCACTGGGTCCTCCTCTCCGATGACATATAAGGACCCAGTGGCATTTCCAAGGTAAATTTTTTTAAGTGATACATAAAACATAGAAATTATCCATGTTTATACAGTAATCTTTTAACCTTTCCAAAACAGAATGCTAACATTCCATAAGATTGAAAACGGGAATTTATTTTAATTTATTTTCTAATCCTCAGAAAACTACAGGATTTCTAACATTCTAGAGAAGGGATATTGCTGGATGTTTTTATACTGATAGTCACTATCACCCTATGAAGAAATTTTTTTGGTATTCTGATAATAACTCCTTAGAAATACTGGTGAATTTCAATGGGAGACTTTGAGGATGATTCAAAATGTCTTTATCATTTTACTCTGTGCTTAACTTCTGTTTGTTAAATACTTAATATTAGCTGAATATGATGGCTCATGTCCATATCCTAGCACTTGAAAGGCTGAGGCAGGAGAATTGCCATTAGTTTGTGGCCAGTCTGTACTGTGCAGTGAGTTCCAAGATCGTGGGCCAGAGAATGAGATATGTTTCAAAATAAAACAAATCAAACAAATACCCCCCCCCAATTCTCTTCACCTTATCCAAGGAATGAACTGAGTCTTCCCATATCAGTTAGATATTCTCCACAGTTTTGCTCAGGGCTTGCCTTAACTAATTCTTCATAGGTGTGCCTAAATGCTCAATCATTAAGTTGACACCCACATATTTAACTGGTACACCCAGATTAGTCTGTCAACATTTTGCTCCATTTGAAAGTTTTCTTTTTAATACAGTTATTTTGTCTTGTTCTATATTTATCAGCGAGAGAGAGAGAGAGAGAGAGAGAGAGAGAGAAAGAGAGAGATTACATGCATGTCGTGGCACATGGGTGGAGGTGAAAGGGCATCATGCAGAAGTCAGTTCTCCCACTATGTGGGCTTCTAGAGATTAAACTCAGGTCTCTGGGTTAATGAATATGCACCTTACCTACTGAACTATCTCACTGCCCAAAGTAAATTTTTTTAAGTGATACATAAAACATAGAAATTATCCATGTTTATAGAGTAACGTGTGCTGTTTCAATAAATGTATACATTGCATAGCATTTAAATCACAGTGAATATATTTGTCTCTTCCAGCTTCCATTATTTCTTTATGATGAAAGCAATAAAAATTCTTCCTTCCAGTTTTTTGAAATATATAGCACATTACCATCACTGGTCACCTATAAAGGCATCCCACTAAACAATACACATCAAAATGTCTTAATCCCATCTGATGGTAATTTAGTAATTCCTCAACTTTTCCATCCTTCCCTCCCCTTTACTCTTCCCAACCTCAGATAATCATCATTATTTAGCATTAACATTGCTATATTCTACATATCAGCAAGATCATGTAGACTTGTTAAACCTGGCTTATTTAATGTAATCTAATGACATCTAGTTCCATTCACATTGTCACAAAACACAAGATTCCACTTTTTTTCAATGGTCAAAATTGATTCTATTGTACACATACACTGCATTTTCCCTATCTTTAGTTAGTTGTTGGACACTTAGGTTGTTGGTTCCATTTTGTACTATTGTGGATAATGGTCCAGTGAACAATAAAGTGCAGGTGATATTTCAACTGACGTCTCTTCAAGATCCATTTCATTTGCTTTACATATGTTCCCAGTGTTGGGATTTCAGGATCTGATGGTAATTCTAGTTTAATTTTTTTGAGAACCTTTTCTCTTATCTTCCATAATAGTGATACTAATTTACATTTAACCTAGCAGTGTGCAAGCCCCCCTTTTCCCACAGCCTTGGTAAAATTTATTATCTTTCATCTTTTTGATAATAGTCATTTTTATTTCTGGAATGAGATGATATTTCCTTGTGGTTTTGATTTTCATTTCTGTAGTGATATGTAATGTTGAGCATTTTTCTTGAATTTCTTGATTTTTATATATGTTTTCATAAAAAATTCTTTTAGGTGTATAGTACATTTTTAAATTGAGTTGTTTTTGTACATATTGCAACTGGGATATTTAAATTCTTTATACAGTCTAGATGTCAATCCCTCTTCAGATGTGGAGTTTGAACATATCCTGTTCAAACAAGTTCTCTCTGCACTGTTCATTCTACTTGCTGATATAATCCCATTTCTCTGTTCCTACTTTTGTGTCCTTGCCCAATAAAATCCTTGTCCATTCTTCAGCATTTCTCTCATGTTTTTATTAGTAGTTTAATAATTTCAAGTTTTCCAGTTAAGTCTTTAGTTCAAATGTATTTCTGCTATGATAAGGAGTAGGTATCTGATTTATCTTTTCCCTCTCTATGTGTTTAAGTCCCTCCCTGCCTTCTTTCTTTTATTCTTTCTGTATCATTTGAGAGTTAGTTGCATTTATAACAACCTTCAAAACTTCTTTTTTTTTTAGTTTTCCATGCTGATAACACTTTAATTTTTATTTTGGACTTTGTAGTATCACTACCTGCATACAATATCCTCCATTATCTATAGGTGAAGCTAGGAATTAGGTCACCCTACTGAAGGCTAGAGAACTGTGCAAAAAAAAAAAAAAATCAGTCCCAGGAATAATCTAGGGCTATTTATGTTTCCTTACTTCCCTTGGCCAGCCTGGAGTCCCAGGCAAGTGTGCCCCTTTAGTTAACTTCTTCTGAAAATTCTTCAGAGAAGACTTCATCTTTCCCATCTTTGTATCTGTCATATTTCCTTTTAGGGCTGGCCTTAGTATGCATTTCTGAAGAATAGGAACATCTTTCAAATGCACGAATTTGTCAATATTAGCTAATTTAATATTGTTATGATTAATCTGCCATATGCATTTGAGTTTGGTCAGCCAATCAAATCATATCCTTTCTAGCTCCCCCACTCCAGCATGTGATTCAGCTAGGAACAAGTTGTTATTCTGTCTAGTATTGTCTGTTAGCTTGAAATCTTCTCATAGTCTCATTTTACCTTTTTTGACATAGACATTTTGAAGCCCACATTTCAGTTGTCAGACTTCGTAGAAAATATCTTTATCTGCCAAGTCATCTGACTGGCCCTTCATGTTAAACTTTGAGACTGTCTGATGGTTCCTTGTGTTTAGATTTCAGTTATGCATTCTCAACTAGAAATGGTGCATGTCCTTTTCTATGGCACATGATGTCCTTGATGTTGATGCTTCTTTTGATCATCTGATTAAGGTATTCCCATGATATATCATCATATCATATCATATCATATCATATCATATCATATCATATCATATCATGCCATCATTTTTGCCAATATTATCATCTGTCCTTATCATCTATCTATCTATCTATCTATCTATCTATCTATCTATCTATCTATCTATCTTCTATATAAGTATCTATCTATCCTTTATTTTTTCCCTTTGCAGCTACAAGCTGTCTCTGGAGACCACACACAGTCTTCCACTGAGGAGAATTTCCCATGGATTTAACATCTGCTGGTAGCTCACACCTGAGCTCAGATTCCCTATGGTGGCTGAAAAGTGATCTCTCTTTCTGTGATGCCCTCCACCATTTGATACACAGCCTTCTATTATAAGCAAGATCCTTTCCCTCTCTGCATTAGACTATTTACTGATTATTAAATTGGACTCATTAACTCTATTTTCAGCAATCCCTAATTAATTATTATTCTTGGCTATTTTGGTATTCAAATTATCTAGATTAGGCCCATGAGAAACTGATTTATCTTTTCTCTGTGTCCTTGGGTGCTTCATGTTTCCTTAAGCAGGATTTTCCAGGATTAGTCTGTATCCATCCTATCCTAGCTCTAATCTAAAGGACTCTTGCTTCTTTTAGTATTTGAGTCAAAGATCTAAAAAGTAGGTACAGTAAAAGGGATTTTTTTTTGTGGAAAACTGTACTTAGAATGCTTTTCACTTCAAGTTTATTTAAAGCTATAGCCAAAATGGTATCTTTATACTTTTACCAAGGATAAATGTCTAATTTTTGTCTTTGCATCAAGATTATCCAGAAATTCTAGTGATTATCAGAGTGAGGTAAGAATCTAAGGTTTTATCTTTTTTTTAATAGACCTCAAGTTTACTGTTGAGGTCTATTTCACAGTTTTCTCTTTGTAGTTTCTGTGCATTCATGGTGAAAAATGATGGTATGATGAAAGGTTCTAAGTTTGCTCTATCATTTTGTATGCATCAACTATGTTCCTGGGTATAGATAAAATTATGACTACAATCTTAAATGATACATTAGATATATCAGAGAGATTTAGTAATGAAGTTTCATTATTTGTTTGTGTTTAGGCTATTTGCCTGAAAAATTCATAGATTCAGAACAAAGAGGATTAAGAAACAATAAAAAAGACACAAAACACCTAAGACCAAACTTCCAGCAGTCATGGAAATGAAACAGTGTAAATTTAGAATGTAGGAATATCAGAACCATTGAAAAATCAGAATAGAAATCAAAGCAAAATGAACATCTCACTGTGGGGTGTGTTATGAAACTAGATGCTAAGGCTGCCATGTTGCAACCCGAGGGGTGGTACTGGACAGAATGAGTGACATGAGCTTGCTGTTTGGGAAAGTGGCAACATAACATAGAAGATAGTAGTTTTGTGAGCACAGGTATTCTAGGCATGGTGTGGGGTTGTGACAGGGAATTTTCCAAGGTTTTATGTGTCTGTGAGAATGAAATTTAATTCTTGGTTTTCTAACTATAAGGATGACAATATTTAGAAGTGTATGACTATGTTTTTTTTTCTTTCTTCAGAAGAACACTTTTGCTTCAGCATAAAGATGTTATAGAAGCTGATTTATTTATTTATTTTATTTTTTATATTTATTTATTTATTTATTTTTTCCACTCATACAAACTTAATAGGTACCCAAGTCCCCTCCCTCTCTCCACCCTTCCCTGGATCCCCTTGCTCCCTCCACCCTTTTCCCCTTCCTTTCCCCCCTCCCTCCCTTTCTCCTAGTGCCCCTTCCCCCCATCCCTGGAGCATCCTTTAGTGTGAATGTCAAACTTCCCTCTGAGTCCTCCTCTCTGATGAGGTGTAAGGACTCAGTAGCATTGCCTAGAGCTCTTTCTTGTGTTCCCCTTTAGTATGGGAACACTATTGTGGCTGTTAATCCCTTGCCTCTAAGGATCCTAGTGCCTGTGATCCATGCTAGATTTTGAGGGGGGGGGGGTCAATGCTCTGTCGGATATTGTGCAGGTCATGCAAAGTCTTATTATGATTACTTCGGCCCTAACTTGTGTGGAGTATCTTGCATATCGTTGCTCCTCCCCATCTTTAGTCTCTTACAATCTTACTGCCCCCTCTTTCGCAAATTTCCCTGAGCTTTAGGATGGGGAGAGATTAGGCTGGCCTAGTTCCAGGTGATTAATGTAGGGTCTCTGATGTTCTGAATTATGGTTTGTTGTTTTTTTTTTCTTCAGTTTTGCTGTTCCTGCACCACCCTTGGCTCCATCTTGATGGGTATTGGATGCCACCTCCTAGCCAAAGATAAAAGGCTGTTAAAATAGAGTCTTACTATAAGAGTAGATTCAAAGGTAGATGGAATAAGAGTAGGAGACTTCCCATTTGCAGGATGGTTACCATCTATCTGCCAGACTCTATGCCCTCCTTGACTGGTGAGATCAAACCCCATCAGTGACAAGTGACTAGGAAGGAAAGTCTGTGAGCTTAACCCAATGTCTCACTACTTACTTGCAGTACTTGGTGGTGGCCTATTTTTTCTGCTGTAGCATGATCCCCTCTCTCTTTGTTTCTGGCGGGGCTCTCCTTCCCCTTCCCTCCTGTTTATAATCTTTGCAATTACTGTAGGTATTACAGAGATTTATCTCTGAGTGTGTCACTAAGTGGGTTTGGTACTAGGATCCACCTATTAGTACTACATACGGCACTTAATTTTCTGTGTCTGGGATACTTCACTCAATATAATTTTTTTCAAATTCCATCCATTTCTGAACAAATTTCATTAATTCATCTTTTCTGATGGCTGAGTAGTATTCCATTGTATAAATGTACCACAGTTTCCTTATCCACTTGTCAACTGTTGGGCATTTGGGTTGATCCCATGACTTTGCTATGTAAACAGTGCTGCTATGAACATGGTGGTGCTTGTGCCATTGAGGTGAATTTTTATGTATGGGGGATTATTTATTTATCTATCTATCTGTTCGAGGGCTCATAATGTAGCCTAGGGAAGCTTCAAATTGATGCTCCTCCTGCCTCATCCTCCTGAGTGCTGAGATTACCAGTGTGTGCCACCATGACTGGCTAAGTTTGCTTTTAATATTCACAGTAAGATTTCTAGGCTTACTTCAAGTCCCAAAAGCGAGAGTTTGCAGAGACAGAAATATACTTTCAAAGCATAGCTGTGGCCCGATTTGATGACAGAATTTTAATGTAAGCCAAAGACACAGAAAATAAAAATAGGGCAGAAAAATCCCTGTGGTAGAAGTAGAGAACCTTTATTTACCTGGTGGCTGGTGAATCACAACAAGCTAAGGGAGAGAGAGGCAACAGTGAACAGAGGTAGAAGGCATAAGCACCATGGCCACCCATGGGACCGAGTCTCACAGGGGAATTACTAATGAGGTTGAGGATTCATAAAACTAAAGGCAGAGGGACTTCTGCTTTGCTCTCTTTTTGAAAAAAGAAGGGAGATCAAAGTTCAGGGAAGTTCATTAATAATATGGGGATGATGTTGGGGTAAAAAGGAGTATGGATGGACAGTCTGAGAGAGAATATGCATCTTGGGAGATTTGATGGTCACTAGCTTTGTGAGTAGCTAGGACTTGGCTTTCAGGTGCTCTTACAGTAATGGGAGGGGCTCTACTGGAAAAGTGCATAGTTAGTTGTCTTCCAGAAAACCAGAGTTGGCCAGGGAAGAGACTACAGGGTGAGTGTGGTAGGAGAAAAGGTCAGCTGCCTCACAATGGAACTAAGAAAAGAAAATGGACCCCAGCCTCATCAGACATGCACTAATGTATTAACTGAAATCACAAGGCACTTGGGAATCTGGCAAGCTGGTGGTTCTGCAGTTGAAAATAGCAGAGATCCAAGCAAAGACCCATGTAGCTCCAATGTCCCTTCCTTACATTCCTTTTTCATAGGCCACTCCCATAGATAGCTGAAAGACTGAGCAGCTAGCTCCCTCAAAGAGACAGAGTGTTGCTAGGAGAGTATTCTATTGCATGAGAATAAGCACTGTTGAATGGAGAGTTGAAAGTCTGTTGCCTAACGTTTCCCTGGTAATCCAGTGTGGTGGAGCCTCGGGAGAAAGATTCAGTTAGTCACAGAAAACGAGGAGCCTCAATTTCATTTGCTTGCCTGAAAGTGTAGATGAGTTTTTATTCCATTACACACTCTTTGGCATAGGGATGGCAGAGAGCCTTCCATAATCCTGACAGGCAACTTTCCTCCCTTACACAGTCTTCCTCCCCAATTTTGCAAGCTTGAAAATTGGTCTGTTATGCCCATTGCCCACTTTGTTATGAGGTTCTGTGGAAAGTCCAGTGTATGCATTTTGAGTTTTCCTGGCTATGTTGTCCAGTTTTATGTGAAAGAGATTTGGTCCCAAACTATTTGAACTCAGGAAAAATAAACTATAACTGGCTTGGGAGATAAAATACGTTTTCTTAAGAGCTGATGATTTTGAAAGGATATTTTCTTTTTTTGTTCTGGAGCAGACAGAGAAGAATCATTAAATAGGTCTGCAGTGTGGTATCTGACCATACAATCCAGATGTAAGGTCTGGCTAAGGGTTCCAGGTCTCTGGTCAGTCTCACTGGGTTAATGATAATCATTACCATTTGGATGGAGCCTTCAAGTCTTCACAGCACCTTCATGCACATTTATCATATTAGATGGCGGTGCTAGTAGTAAATGATTTGTGTCTTCACCTGCTGACCCCAAACACCCTGCCAAGGAGGTTTTGTCTCTTTCTAAGGATTTCCTCATGAAGTTGATTTAGTCACTCAAAGCTAGTTTAGAATAAGATTAAAAATGAATCAAGGGAGAGACTTTGGCCTTCCCTTGTCTAGAAACTCCAAGCCCTTTGTTTTTGATTATGGAAGATAAACTTTAGCTGGTATGGATAGGCAATTTCCCACTAACCTTGATAAAGCTTTTATTTCCGTGATGTGAAAGTGAAAGCAAAGAGAGAGATTACTGTCTCAAGTAAAGATAAAAATATCCCTGAGCATAGAAAAGGTTAAATGATATATCTGAGGTCATCCTCTGTAGGATAAGCAATTAAGACCTTGAATCCTGTTTGCTTTTCCAAATTCCTGGTTAAGGATTCTTCTGATCATCCTGGATTGTACTGACAGTTTCAAAAGGCTGAATCGTAGGTGCTGGTCTCTGCTTCTAGAGCTAGCTGAAATTGGTCAGTGTTGGAAGGAGACATATCAATCAAAGCTATTTTTAGAGTTAAATTAGCATGTGGTTTTATAAACTCCCATTTTCATTCCTATAAAAACCAGTGAGTGCTGTCATAAAAATATTGTTAGGATTTACTGTCTCTCTACAACACCCAGCACCAAGGCAAGGTGATGCCCTGATCCTTCGACCCAACTCGTAGCTGCTGCCTCTGTAACCTGACTCTGTAATTTGGTAAGTGTTTTAAAAAATACAACTAAATGGCTACCACATGGTGGAAAATTAGCAATCCGGGACTGGAACTTTTGTGTGGCATTAAATCCACATATGGAAAAAATCAAATACCATCCTCAATGCCCTCCATGTGTTTGGTTGTATTAAATGAAATGCTTATAAAGTGTGACATTATTTAACTTTTATAGGGTTTGTCACATCTAGTAAAACTTATTATTGTTCATTTGAAAAACTTCATACAGGTGTCTCTGAGCTCACATCATCTGGATAGTCTGTGATACACATATACTTTGTTGCTGGATATAGCACTAGGAAATCAACAGATATTTCCAATCAGAACAACTTAACTATATTACCTAACTCAGTATTTGTCAATAGATGATATATTAATAATAATCATCTTTACAATAGAAAAGTTTTTAGAAAATGTGTAGACAAAGTATGAATCATAAGTGGTTTTGACAAAATTTGACTCTTTAAAATAAATGGCTCTAAATATTTCATACTTCCCAAGTTTAAGTAACAAGAGTCAAGAGACCACTACCGCCTGCATTTGTAAGTGTGGTTGTGCCGCCAAACGGAATGTCTCTGAAAATAGTAAGAGTCTATTAGAAAATTTGTCACCATAACTTGGTTTACTGTAACACAAGAGAATACTGTGAGATCTGCATAATGTCTATGTTTAATGCTTTGAGCCAAGGTGATCCTAGGAACCTAGGATGTTATCTCTGTCTCAACAAATGAGGTTATGATCTACCAACTTGTTTTGCTCATAGGATTTGTCAACAGTCAAGCAGGTGTGATCTTGTCTCCATTCTGAATATCCGTAAGCACCCCCCCATACAAACTCTTTAGGTGGTGCTTATTTATTTTTAAAGTGCAGATATCTGATAGCACCCAACCTTTTGTTCATATAAAGAAAGCAAAAACTACAAAGTTAACCCAATGCTCCAATATGAAGCTAATATATGCAGAGTATGATGATTCATTTGTTATTTGGCAGTTATTGAGGTTTAAAAATATGAATTACATAGAATTCAGTGTCTTGGTTGTGTGGGTTGTGAAGTTACACTGATTAACCACTGTCATGGACGATCTGTGTGAGAACGTGCCAGTCAGCTCAACATGGTTCATTTTTGCTGAGACTTAACTATTTTAACTATAATCTTAGCTATCTTGTTACCCTCAGGTCTCAAATTTACCTTAAAATTTATACAATGTCCTTATATTATTTAAATGTAGACATTGAGATCCCAGTCCAAGGATTTTTTTTTAAAATGTAGGTAAAAGAATTTGCTCTGCCTCTAACTGTGATAGATCGAATTCCCAGACAGTTTAAAAGATGTGCTTGGTTTCATGCGGAGCCTTGCAAAATTTACCAAGCCCAATTCTTCCCTACGAAGTACACGCTCAGTCTGTTTTATTGCCACATGGTGAGACGATGTCTGCGGGGCGTTTGCTTCAGGTTCTGGGGAAGCCATCTTGCATCCCGGGCTGAAGTCCCACCTTGTGATGAGCTGGAACTGGTCAATGATGACGTCTAAAGAAAAATGAGGCCGTTTCAAAGAGTATCTAGTGTATGGCAGGCGCAATCATTCCTACCACCACATGCTGCTGTTCTCCAGGTAATGCAGTGTGGCATATGTTGCCATGTCCCTGCTTTTCTGCTTCTAGATTTTTCTCATGGAGCAGCAGATTACTGGAGGTATTTGGAGATGATCAAAATGTAACTACCTGTAAATGTCAATGATTTAAAAATTTTTTTTCTACTTTTACAAGGATCTTGAGTATTCATTCATTCCAGCTTCCTACTCCCCCATGCTTTTTTAAAGAACTATTTTTCCCTTTAGTTCTAAATTTTGGGCTGCACATTAATGTCACGTGGGAGCTGGCACAGCCTGGGTGTGATGGGAGCACTAGGTCTGCACTTCTATAGGACTTCTTTACACATCGGAGGCAAAAGGATTCGTAAAGTGTGATTTCAACCCACAAGTGCCTCTCTTCTTTTGTTACTGTCCGTAATTTTTCTTTCTCTTGGGTCATCTCATGAGAAGTGACCATGAACTGCTGAAGTATCTCTGTCTTAGAAGCTCCTACAAAAATTACCAGAACTGTGGAGCAATCTTTTTATTTTCTGTCTTTTTTTCCCTCTTAAAGCTCAGACCGTTTTATAGCACATAAATATTGTTAGTTACTTTTGCCACTATTGACAACATATGAACATTTTTCCACTAGCAGCCAAGAGTCAACAATTTTCAAAGGGATTTGTGAAATGCAGGATTCCTTTGTTTATTTATATTTCTGGTTGAGAGTGCAGATGGAGAACTCTTGGATTTTGGAGCCAATTACATTTGCCAATGTAATATGCTGTTCTAACTGCTAGGAATGGAGGAGTTAACCATCCAGTTTGGAGTGTTACAGCTGGCCTTGATGGCTTTGAGTCAGTGGAGGGGAAATTAGGGGGTGTTTGGTCAGAGTGAAATGGTCTGAGGTGCCTGGATCTGGGCATGATTGCTCTTGGCTCTTCTTTACCAGGGTAGAGCTGGTGTTGCGCTCAGGAGAGCTATTGAATTCAACCAAGCTGTGCCCTTAGCAGGACTGCTTTCTGCCTGGCTTAGTTGCACAAAGAGTATTTCCCTGCCATCTGGCTGCAGAGAGGGCCAAAGAAGGGAGTGTTGAGAACTTTAGTCCATAGCTGGGGCAGCAGCTCCAAGGGCCACCAGGTACTTGTGACTCTTGAATCAGAGCAAAGTCTAAAACCGTGAATATACTCTTCCATTGGCAATTGGAGAATACCGTTAGGTGAATAAGAAAACATTTCAGAAGTTATCTCACAAAATTAGGGTTGGTAATTGAAAAAAGTTATTTGGAATGTAAAATACACATAGTTTTGTGTGTGTATGCACGCACGTATAATGTAAAACAATGCCATAAACATACAGTGTGGTTCTGGAGATGAAATCCAAAACCTGCATACATGCATACATGCTAAGGAGGTTCTATACCACTGATTTATACTTTAGTACCCAGTTCCTTTAAAAGGGGTTGACTGGTTATGATCTTAACTATCTTTCAGAAAGCACCTCTATAACAAACTATTCTTTCATTTCAAATGCTTGCAGAGCATCCTGAAGGCCGCAGTGTCCTCATGGAACTGCACCTAATTTGATGACTATTTTAAAAATGCGACCCAACCCTATTGAGTTGCTTTAAAACAATCGATTCCATTTTTAAAATAGGAACAATAATTCTCTTTTTGCATTCTTCACCAATTTCAATAATAGTTCCTTAATTTAGGTAATTACACTCTCAACTAGCATAAATAGGCTTGGGTACTAACCTAGTGATTTCATGGTCCCCTAATGGCACTGGGATGGGAGAAGAAGAGAGCAGACAATCTAGGAGTGTTCTATATCCAGAAGTGCATTGTTCACTGTGTTTGACGGAGGAAGTAGAGGGCATTGGTTGGTTGAAGGAGCTTGGTTGTAGGAAGCAGGTGAAGGGATTTTTCAGATAAAAGAGTTTCTGCTGTATTTAAGAGGAAGAAGCTGGTCTCTGTCATCTGGCTTCCTAGTGTGAGATGCAACTTAAAAGGCGGTAAGACAGGGAAGGGGAGAAGGCTCAGAAGTTAACGCTTTTGTGTCACAAGCACAAAGGGACCTGAATTCAGATCTCAGGTCCCACAGGCAGAGATGGCAGCAGCTTGTGCTTCCAGCCTTGGAAGTTAAAGCCTGGGAAATCCCAGAGCAAAGCAATAAGGAGCTAGAGCAATCCAGATGATTCCTGAAGTCATCCTTGGGTCTCTACAGGCACATACACTCAAGTGCTTTCTTCTACACACAGACACACACAGACACACACACACACACACACACACACACACACACACACACACACACACACACACAAGCTAAGCATGCAAATTAATGACAAAAAAGAATGGTGAGCCAAAGGGGGCTGTTAGTCTACATGTTGTGATTTGTGACTCTTCGACTTATATCCCAGCAAGACCCTCTCTTAGACAGTCTTGGAATTGATTCTAATTATAACTTACTTTGAGCAGTAGGTCCTGTACGCAAGCTGGTGCACCTCCTCACACAGACACAGCATAGTCAGGAAGGATAATCATAGCGGGTGACTGGGCCAGGCCAACAATCTCAGATTGTATTCATCCAGCTCATCTTATTGGGAGAGTAGACTACAGTACACCATTGGCTTTTTTTAGACAGTAAAGTCAAGATGTGACAGCCACATCAAAAAAAGAGATGTTAGTTGAAGAACAGAGATGGGGTACAACATCTGGTTTGGGTAAAATTTGGCCTTTGCGCCCAATTTTGCAGCTCAGCTGACTGACGTACCTGAGCTCATGACTGGTCTAGGGTCAGTTCGTTGGTCAATAGCAGCTAGCTGCTATATGATCCCCAATGCTCATAACTTTTAGCCCTATATTTTAACTATTGAGCCATGTGGGCTGCTCTGGAATATGCCACAGAGCATCCCAGATGTGTGCTGGGAGAAATCCTTTTGTGACCTAGCTAACACCCAGTCCCCCTTCGAACCTTCTGTTTATTAAATGTTCTTGGTGACCTCTCCTGCCATGTAAGCACATTAACCTGAGTGTTATGAGGATTTCCCCACATGACAGCGTTATAAGATTTTCTTCTGAGGTCACTTCCTAGGAAGGCAGGGATTTAAAAGCCGCCACAACAGGCAATGAAGCAAGCAACATGTGGCTCTGCTTCCAGGCTGTCATTTGAAGTCGTGAAGAATTTATGTGAATATGATTTCTGCTACAGCTGAGGTAGTGCCTTTGTTTGTTTATGGGTTTGGGTTTCACCTTGAAAACATTCTCTCTGGACATCAGACATGCACTCTCTCCCTGAATGGTGTATTAACTTCCAACATTTCTCGCTTCTTGTCACGAGGATCTCAAAACCAATTGCATCTAGCAGCCGGGCTTAGCAGCCGGGCTTTTCACTTTTAATGGTGCATCGTGGAGAGGGCCAGCTTTTCCTATTTTCTGCATCATCTTTATCCCATTAACTATTATCAGCCCTGATAGAAAACATTCTTGCTCAGAAAATGAACCACGTGCTAAGCTGCTTCTTGCCTCTTAAAGAAAACATTCCTGTCACACAGGTAAGCACTATTGGGACAAAATAAGTCAGTTGCTGGTGCATGCCTTTCCCCAAACCATGACTCAAACTTGTATTTTATTTCTGTGGAGGTTAATTTATGGCTTTTACATTGAGTTCCAATGATGTCACTCAATACAAGCATTTCTTTAGACATACCTTGGAACTTTATGGACATTCTATTGTTATAACAAATGAACCCAACACCTAATTTGTTAATTTTTTTCAAGAAAGTTTATGAGCTTACTGAGTCTTTCTCTCTCCCTCTCCCCAATAAAGTTTATAAACTTTCTGGGTCATTTTTTTTTTTATTCTGGGAACAGCTTTACTTCCTCCACGCCTCTGTCTGTGTAAATTATCCTGTAAAGGCAGATTTGTCTGAATTTGTTGAACAAAGGGCTGCAGCCTAAACCAAGTCTGGATTTGTTTTCCACCCTGAGTTGCTCAGTCTGTGTAATTTGGTAGTCTGCCTTTTCAGAACCCATGGGTCTGAGCTGCTGGGATCAGTAATCAGCTGCTGCGGCCCAACTGGCGTGGAGACTGGGAAGCGATGAGGAATGCAGAAAGCCTGGTGGTAGGATGGAATGGGCCACGTGGGACGTGAGATCTCAGAAACAGCAGCTCAACCCTATGCTTGGCTGATTTGGCAGCAGTCAGGGCATCAAACATCACCTCTGCTTCCAGATCTAACACAGCATTTGTTAGAGCAATCCATTGGAGCCAAGGAGTGTTTGGGAAACACCCAGAAACTTCCAGTCACTTCTTTACTCTGAGACTTTGGAAAACCACTTCAGCTTCTGTGTTAGTCTTGTGTCGTGCGCTTTACCCTGTAAGAATATGAGACATACCGAAATGATACAAGTCAAACAAGTTTTTCTTAGAAATGGTGTAGCTGAGCTAGATCTATTTCTATGACACCACATTTAATCCTTCCTTCATCCTTTCCTACAAAATATTGTCTATGCATGGTGTGCCAAGAGGGGAATACAGAGGGAAGTAGTATATCAAGTATCATATTACATTTGTGTCGTGTGAATCTTTAACTACTCAAGGTAAATTAAACAGAGCAATTCAGCTGTGTCATAGATACAGGTGTCCACTTGAATTTTGGGAACTTGAGCTCTGGGTACATTTATAGAGACTTAGTCGTTGATTTAAGACCCCAGCAAGCCTAAAGAAGATTGTCTCATTGATGGGAAAGGCTCAGACCTTGTTGGGAAGGACTACTCCTTGGGCAGGTGATTAAGATGGAGGGAACTGATTGAAGAATTGGTCATCCTGTGGTATACTTGGCCAGACATGCTGATTACAAGAAGGGATTATCCCTCTCTCAGCAGTCCTGTGGATGTATGGAAATGATGCGACCAGTTGCCACAGCCCTTGATGTTGGTGTGGATTCCTACGGAGCTGGCAGGAACCTGACAAGGAACTGCAACCAAACTACCATAAGCTAAAATAAAAGCTTCTCGTTTTGCTTATGAATTTATCCACAGTAATGCAGGCTAGCTGGTACAAACTATTAGAAATATTCAATTACATAGTTTATCAAAGTACACAAAATAATTTTTTAGACCCTTTAGCTTAATTCATTTTGATACCAATAATTAAGGCAATGGGAGAGTCAAGTAAGGGAGGCATCCCTGTAATCCTGAATTTGGGAGACTGAGGCAGGATGAATGTGAGTTTCAGGTCTAGGTATGTGGTAAGACTCTATCTCCATGACAGAAACAACAATAACAACAAAGTAAACACATAAGAACACTTCCAAATATTGGCCTAACTTGTTCCTTAAAAAGCATTTATTGACTTAATTAATGGTCATGGATTGAGAAGGATTTATTTACAGCTTTAAAAGAATGTCAGTCATTCATTAAAAAAAAAGGATAATGTCTCAGAGAATTTTCTTTTTTTTAATTTTTAAATTTTTTTCTGCTCATACAAACATAATAGGAACCCCTTTCCCCTCCCTCTCTCCACCCCTCCCTGGACCTCCCTGTTCCCTCGCTGCTTTGTCCCTTCCTTTCACCCCCCACCCTTTCTCCGTGCCCCCTCCCCCCATCTCTGAAGCATCCTTTAATGAGTATATCAAACTTTCCTCTGGGTCCTCCTCTCTGATGAGGTGTAAGGACTCAGTGGCATTTCCTAGAACTCTTTCTTGTGTTCCCCTTAAGTATAGGAACACTATTGTGATTGTTAATCCCTTGCTTCTAAGGATCCTAGTGCCTTTAGTCTATGCTAGACTTTGAGGGGTCAACGATATGTTGGTCATTGTGCAGATCATGCAGAGTCCTGTTATAATTGCTTCGGCCCTAACTTGTGCGGAGTATCTTGCATATCATGACTCTTCCCATCCTTGTGCTCTTACAATTTTACCGCCCCCTCTTCTGTAAATTTTTTCTGAGCTTCAGGATGGGGAGAGATTAGGCAGGCCTGATTCCAGGTGGTTGACATAGAGTCTCTGATGTTCTGACTTATGGTTTGTTGATTTTTTTTTCAGTTTTGCTGTTCCTGCAATGCCCTTGGTTCCATCCTGATGGGTATTGGATATCACCCCCTGTCCAGAGATAAAAACCTGTTAGAGTCTTGTTATAAGAGTCTATTCAAAGGTAGATGGAATAGAAGTAGGAGACCGTGGTGAGAGAGGGGTCAATCACCTATTTGCAAAATGATTACCTTCTATCCGGCAGCCTATATGCCCTCCCCTTCTAGTAAGATCATTCCCCATCAGTTGGAAATGATCAGGAAGGAAAGTCTGTGAACTTAATCAGATGTCTCAGTACTTACTTGCAGTCCTTGATGGTGGCCTATTTTCTCTGCTGTAACTTGGTCCCCTCTGTTTCTGGTGGGGCCCTCCTTCCCCATCCCTCCTGTTTATAATCTTTACAGTTACTGTAGGTATTACAGAGATTTGTCTTTGAGTGTCTCTAAGTGAGTTTGGTACTAGGATCCACCTATTAGGGAGTACATACGATGCTTAATTTTATATGTCTGGAATACTTCACTCAATATAATTGTTTCTAATGACATCCATTTTCCAGCAAATTGCATTAAATCATCATTTTTGATGGCTGAGTAGTATTCCATTGTATAAATGTACACATTTTCCTTATCCATTCATCAACTGTTGGACATTTGGGCTGATTCCATGACTTTGCTATTGTAAACAGTGCTGCTATGAACATGGTCATGCTTGTGCTATGGAGGTGAATTTTTGCTGAATGGGGGGTTATTCCCAAGAGTGGAATAGTAGGATCATATGGCATTTCAATCTTTAACTTCTTTAAGAATCGGTTAGGAGGGCCACACCAGAAACAAGGAGAGAGGAGACCATGTTACAGCAGAGAAAATAGGCCTCCAAGGAATGCAAGTAAGTAATGAGAAACCTGGTTAAGTCCACAGACGTTCTTTCCTGATCTCACCAGAAGGGGAGGGCATATAGTCTAGCAGATAAAAAGTAATCATTTTGCAAATGGGTGATGGACCCCTCCCTCAGTGCGGTTTCCTACTCTTATTACATCTACTCTTGAATGTGCTATTACAACAAGACTCCAGTTTAACAGCTTTTTGTCTCTGGCCAGGGGGTGACATACAGTGCCCAGCAGAATGGAGTGAAGGGAATTGCAGGAGCAGCAAAACTGCAAAAGAAAATCAACAAACCACAATCCAGAACTTCAGAGACTCTATATCAATCCCATAGAACTAGGCCAGCCTAATCTCTCCCCATCCTGGAGCTCAGGGACATTTGCGGAAGAGGGGGCGGTAAGATTGTAAGAGCAAAAGGATGGGAGGAGCAACGATTTGCAAGATTCTCAACAATAGTTGGGGCCAAAGCAATCATAATGGGACTTTGCATGCCCTGTGCAATGTCCAGCGCACTGTTGTCCTCATAAAGTCTAGCATCTGTTAAGGGCACCGAGACCCCTGGAGGCAAGGAATTGACAGCCATAGTAGTGATCTTATGCTTAAGGGGAACAAGAGAAAGGGCTTATGGAAATGCCACTGGGTCCTTATATGTCATCGGAGAGGAGGACCCAGTGGAGAGTTAGGCGTACACAATAAAGGACTCTCTGGGAATTGGGGGGGAGGCACTGGGGGAAGGGGAGGGGGAGGAGGGGGGAGGGAGGGAACTGGTAAAAAATTTTAAAATGTATAATTAAATTTTTAATAAAAAAAAAAAAAGAATCGCCAGACAGCTCACCAGAGTGGTTGTATGAGCCTGCACTCCCACCAGCAATGTAGGAGAGTTCTCCTCTCTCCACATCCTCTCCAGCATTTGGTGGTGTTTGTATTGTGAATTTTTGCCATCCTGACAGGTGTGAGATGATATCTCAGAGAGGTTTTGATTTGCATTTCCCTGATGGCTAAGGATGTGAGCATTTTTTAAGATATTTGTTAGACATTTTAATTTCGTCCTTGGTAAAGTTTCTTTTAAGTTCCAAGGCCCATTTTTTAATTGGCCCATTTGTTTTTTTGGTGTTTAGTTGAGAATTTTCCTTTTACAGAAATATTTATTTACTGTGGAAAAATTAGATAATTCTGAAAACATGAGCAAGACAATTTATTACTATCATTACTTACTGTTTTTGTAGATAGTCAATAATTTTTAGTGGTATTCCTTACATTATTTTTTGAATATCAAATGGTGAAAAAGCATTCAGTAGAAAGAGTATTTTGAATTTGAACTCCTTTCTAGGCTAGCAATATTTAATCGATGCTCTTTTGCAATACTGGGTAGCACCAGAAGGCTGCAGCTCCCAGTCAATTATATGATTACAGGATCAACATTGGATGCTTAGGATACTGTTTTGGCAAGGTATGGTGTTTAGTAGGTTAGATGTAATAAATATATTTTGGATTTGCAGTAGTATCTTTTTTGTGGGTTTAAGATATATTTCATCATTTTAAACCAATGAGGATCAGTTTTCCTTTGAGGTGTGTGTGTGTGTGTGTGTGTGTGTGTGTGTGTGTGTGGTGTGTGTATATGTGAGTGTATGTGTGTGTGTGTATGAGAGAGTTTACAAAGTTTACAAAGAAAAGGCTATAAAACCTGCTATAAAACAAAGTTGTGATTACCCAATATTATGGATCTCAAATTTATCTATGAATGTTGTAAATAATAAAAGGCATTTCATGCTCATAAGAAAGGAGCCCACACTGATTGTCCTTCAGATGAGTTTTATGGGAGTTATAATACCCAGACCACAGGCAGCCTTGTGATCTTTAGTTTTTGAAAAGATTATTTTGAAATCCTAACAAGCCTGAATAACTTCCAACTCAGTTTCTACATATGTAAATCCTTGCATATGTTTCTGATTTGTTTTAGGATAAGTTCCTAGAAGAATTTCTGGAGTGACTGAGCCAAAAGAGTAGATTATTCCTAAAGGTTACTAATTTCCTTCCACTTTTTAAAAATTAGCAATGGATTAGAATAACTGCATCTGACATCTTTTCAAACTATTTATCAAACTTTAAAATGATTACTTTTTGGGAAACTTTTAGGTCAAAAACTGTATTCAGATCCTAGAAAAGTCACTATCCATAGTCTAAAAGAATTTATATAGCATAAAATTTGATATTTGAGTCTTGAAAAAATGCTCAGTTAAGTTTACATAAGAGTTATTCACTTTATTAGTTGCAGTTATAGTTACACAAGCTTGTCATAGAATTATCGAGTGATTTTGAAAATCTTAAAAATCATGTGTTCTAGTATAGCAAAACGTAAAATCCTTGTTACAACATTCCTTGCAGAGTATTATTCAGCTTCTGTTTAAACAGTCGTAGGAGCTCACACTTAAAACCGTGCATGCATCAGGCTTGGACAATTTGCCTCCCTTTGGGTCTTGAAGACAATCCAGACCGACTTCACAGTACAGGTGCCACACGTTTTCTAGTGTCCTATTATTCGTGTGTAGTCCACATTATCTTCAGTCTGTATCTTCAAATCTACGGTTGATTAAGACAATCCAAAATGAATCCAGTATAAGACACAGCCAGTTCCAAATTACCTACTCATGACTTTTCTTCCTGAAACACATGCATTGCCTGGAATATAGTTTTGTAACATGGACACTGGAGATCATATAAACTGATTCCTCATTTATATAAAACCTCAAGACCCACTTCCTTCATCAATTCTCTATCTCCTAAGGTTCCACAACTGTCTTAGTGTTAGCAGATGTGGAACTGGGCCTATGGAAGACATTTCACATTCAAACCACAATACTATAACGACTATAATACACTGTGTTTACAAACTTTGTGTTATTTCATAACCTTACCTCTTTGACTTCTCAAGCAATCCTCTGGCTGAATTTAAAATTATGTTCTTGCTCTTTTCTCCCCTGTCCTCTCTTCTCCTCTCAAGTCTTCTTTCTTTTCTTTCTTTCTTTCTTTCTTTCTTTCTTTCTTTCTTTCTTTCTTTCTTTCTTTCCTTCTTTCTTCTTTCTTTCTTTCTCTTTCTTCTCTTCCTCTTTCTTTCCTCATTTTCTTTCTTTCTTCTTTCTCTTTCTCTCTCTTTCTTCTCTTTCTCTCTCTTTCTTTCGCTCTTTCTCTTCTCTCTCTCTCTTCTCTTTTCTCTTCTCTCTCTTTCTTTTTCTTTCTTCTTTCTTTCTTTTTTCTTCTTTCTTTTTTCTTTCTCTTTCTTCTTTCTCTCTCTCTTTCTCTCTTTCTCTCTTTTCTCTCTCTCTCTCTTTCTTTCTTTCTCTCTCTCTCTCTCTCTCTCTCTCTCTCTCTCTCTCTCTCTCTCTCTCTCTCTCTTCTTCTCTTTCTTCTTTCTTTCTTTACCTGGACAGAATTCTTTTCCTTCTTTTTTCTTGATTCATTTTAACCATTTTTTATTCTTTGAAAATTTCAGTCATGCATAGAATTTTACTCACTTTGCACCATATTACCTATCTTATATCCTTCCTCCCACTGAAGACCTTCTGAATTTCAACAATTCCCTCCTCCCATACCCTGCTTTCATGTTTTTATGAGTGTGTTTGTGAACTGGCAACTCTAGTATTAGCATATATCTGGGTACACGCTGGAGTAGGGACAATTTGTTAGTAGCTATACCATTGAAGAAAGTTGGCCTTCAATTTCTGATCTTCCTGCTTCAATCTCCCTAATGCTGGTATTGTAAACACACCATCATACCCAGTTTGCTGTTACTGTTAGCTACAAATACTTTACTTTTATCTATATTTTTATATATTTGCTATTCGTTTATTAACTTACTTTCAGTTCTGGAGTTTGAATTGGGACTTTAGATAAACTGAATGAGTTTTCTAACATTTAATTGCACTCCAGACTTTTAGCTTTGCAAATGTGGTCAACTGTCTTGGCAAAAGTTACACAGTTATTCATCTGGAATTGATGCCAGTACTTCTGAGTCTAAATTTCATGCTTTTCTGCTTCTTACTTTAATATAGTATGTTACAGGGTCCATTGTCTCTGATTGAGTGCTTACCACTTTTACATGATCCTATGAGGTTAAGCACTTAAGTGTATGATTTGAGCCTTAGGATTTCTCTTCAAAGACTGGGTTAAATCAGTCTTGTAGCCTTGACTCAAATAGAATATTTTTTTAAAGAAATCTGCACTGTGCACTATGTTTTCATGCTCAAAATATTTTTTTCATGCTTGTGGAAATTTCATCAGCAGGAGAGAATAAAGGCCACAATCTTTCTTGTTGAATTTGCTTGGCTGTCACACTTATGCTGCCTGACAAATGGCTATTGCATGGTGACACCAGGCACCTTCTCTGTTGAAGAAAGAACAGACCAAGGAGGAGAGGTCAAAGACAAGCCCATTTGTGTCTGATTTGTATTTATTCACTACTACCTGCTGTGCTGACTGTAAAAGTTGACATTTTTAGGGCAGAAGAAAGACCATAGACTGTCCAAGTCCGGTGTAACCTTTAGCTCTGTGATTGGAAGAGTTCCAGAGTGAAGATAAAAGGTCACCATGCAAGTGAAGCACAAGACTCTCTTCAGTCCAGGAATCAGAATTTTATTTCACCCTAACTCTTCATGCTGACACCCAAGAGTGTACTAAAACTGAGTTCTAATCAAAATCGAATAATGAAATATAATCTAAAAAGGAATAGGTTTATAGGTTAGCTTTCAAAACACACAGATATTTTGTTACTTTAGTAGCTGACAATTTCTTTTGTAGTTGAACATGATCTATCTATATATATTTTTTTCCACACAGACACTTAAAGGTCACAGAAGTAGAAAGGGAAATGGGACTCTTAAATGTACTTTCCAGGAATAAGCAGCGTAGGGCAGAGCTAGTACGGACTTTCTGCTTAATTTTCTTATGCACATGTTCAGTAGGCATTGAGAGCTGGCTAGATGGCAACATTACATGATCTTGCACCTCACCTAGGCCGGAGCAGGAGCAGAAAGAACAGGTCGGAAGCACACAAGCTGGAGGGCACATCCCTCAGATGCTGGTTTGGTGTGTGAACAACAACATGTTCTCTGGCTCATTGTCTCTCAAGATACCTTTCATTTAGGCTTTAATTTTGGAGATTCAATTTAAATTCAATAATTACAAAGAAGCTAGAGATTTTCACCTGATATTTCTCAATGATAGTCCATCTTACTATTAGCTCTTGAAACTGAGGATTCTTTATCAGTTTCAGGTATTATGTCAATGGAAACTGTCTGTGGAACTGGTGGTGTGAAAAAATATTCATGAATGGAATCATCATTTATAAGATACCAGCTTTTATTTTAATTTTTTATTATTTATTCAATTGTGCGTGTATGTGTGTGTGCATGTGTGTATGTGTGTGTGTGTGTGTGTGTGTGTGTGTGTGTGTGTGTATGTGTGTAGAACCACGGACAAATTCAGGAACCACGGACGAATTCAGGAACCACCCTGGACCGTCTCCACTTTCTCCTTGTTTACTCTGCCCCGGGATTCACAGGCTCCACCCTACCAGGACCAGAAGCGCAGGCCACCCTCGCTTCTGCCTGACATCTATAAGTGGGGTCTAGGATCCGAACTCAGGACCTTCTGCCTGCAAGGCAGAGGCTTAACCCCTGAGCCACCTCTCCAGCTCCAGATACCAGCTTTTAAAAGTTGAGGTGTATTAATGTAAAAATTTTTTCAGTGACATAGCACAGGTTTGTTTATTCAAATTTATGCTATAGCTTAAGGTTTGTGCCTTAATATTTGTCATATGGAATGTTTAGGGTTTCTTCAGAATCGCTTTGTAGTGGTTTCTCTGCATTGTTGCTGATAAAATCAACATCAAACAGCTTAAGGGAACAAGGGGATTATTCTCTCTTATGATTTCCAATTGCAGTTCCTTATCCATTATGGCAGGAGAGCCTCATACCAACACCAGGGCCAAGGGAACTGGCTGTGCCAAATCCACATAACAGCTGAGAGAGGAACGATCCTTATTTGCCAGACTAGCATGTCTGGCTAAATATGTAGGAGAGTGTCAACTTCCTCAACAGGTCTCTTGTGTTTTATTTACCTGTCCAGGGCCTAGTTCCACCCATCATGGGCTGGGTCTTCCCCACCTACTAGACAGTCTCCTCCAGGTTTGCTCTGAGCTTATTAAACTACTAATTCTCTACAGATGTGTCCAGAGTTCAAACACTCAACCATGAAGTTGACACCTGTATCTAACTATGACACTCTTTTTAGTACTGCAATCTTGACTAGTGGCATGATGACAGTTATCTTCCCATAGTCCACTCTGCTTTTTGGGACTGCCTTAATTCTGTGGGTGGTAATAGAGGGGATAACTGGCTGCTCCTTTGGGATAGGTCAAAAAATGCCTTGAATAAATTTGCACATCTCATTTTTTAGATGGTTCACCAAGCTTTGAAAGATAAGCAGCTTTGATACTTTTGATGGATAGATTGTTTTTGGAGGCTCATCAATTCGGGCTCTGAAAATCCTGCCACCTAGTCCAAGATTTGGCTGTGTTTCTCTACATGCACATAATGACACAGTGTAACACATACTACGACAGCAACTTCTATGTGGCAGTTCTGTTTTGTCATAGACTGAAAAGCTAATCTTTATTTTGGAAATGCTAAACTATGAAAAGATGTGATCTTAGAAATCAAGGAAATAGGGTGATTAAAACAGAGGTGGCCCCAGTGACATCCCAGAGAGATGATCAGCTAGACATAGGAACTGATAGATTTGGTTTTTCTTGTATGAGCTCTGATAACTCTTGACCTCTCTGAGGAGAAGCAATTTCTGTAATGGACTGGTTCAATATATTCAATTTCAAGTTCAAAACACCCTAAATTGAGAACAACTAAAGTAATTTTTGGCAGCTGTCAAGAACACAGAGGTAAAACGTGGATCCACAGTCAGATTTTCATGGAGATGAATATTTTCTACTCTTGTTAGTATTTTAAAAAGTTGGTATTCAAACCAAACCACACGGCAAATTTCTTTTTTCAGTAGGAAAAAAAAACAACATTCAGAAGTTAAAAAACACATTCAGATGCTTTAAAAATTCAATATATGGTATTCAGTGAAATCCTTCAAATACACCAAAAGAAAAAGAAAGAAATTCAAGCAGTCTTATTTGTGATAGCAAGACTAATGTTCCATAGGACCAACGGGGCTGACTCTGCAGCTGTGACTGATTGCCAGCACCTAGGAAGAATGGCTGTCTAGATGCAATTCTTGCTGCTTCTATTCTAAGAGTGACAGAAACTTTCAAGTACAATTCAATGATCATTTTCTCTCACTTTTTGTGAGCAAATCATAAATTTAATGTCACATAGTCTCTGAAAACTTCATATTGTATTTCCTACAAATGAAGTTACCTATCTATGTGTCCTCAAAATAGCTATCAAAAGCCAGAAAATTAACATTGGTAAATATTACTGTCTAATTTCAAGTTTACTAGTTCTTCCAATCATATCATTTTTTATAGCAAAAGGAACAAGTTTAGAATTATCTGTTGTATCTTTTTTCTCTGGAAAATGTCCCCAGTGTTTTCTTGACCTTTATTTGCTAGACATGTTCGATGTGATAGGCCTGTTATTTTGTGGAATGCTTGATTTTTCCTCATGATCATAGCCAAGATATATACTTTTCATTGAAACATGTAGCAAGTGACAGTGGTTCATCTCATCATATCACTGCATCAAGTGATACACCATTTCATTTTTTCTATTGTTGGTGAAGCTGTTACATTGCTTGATTAAAGAAGATACAATCAGACTGGAGAGATGGCTCAGGGGTTAATCCTCTACTTCTCAAAAGCAGAAGGACCTGAGTTTGGATTCCAAAACCCAGGTAAAGATGCTGGGTGGAAATGATGGCAGTGTGCATTTCCAATTGTAGAAGGTAGAGCCTGGGAAATCCCCAGAACAAACCAAAAAGGAAATAGAGCAATCCAAGATGATCTCAATGTCACCTTGTTGCGATTCACCTGCATGGTTGCTGATAAATGACTATCAAATGGCTTTAGGGAACAAGGGGTTTATTCTCTTACAACAGACTGGTTACAGTTCTTCATCCACCTTTGCGGGAGAGCTCACACCAAAACCAAGGCTGAGGGAACTGGCCACACCATCACCTTATTACAGCTGAGAGAGGGACAATCCTTACTTGCCAGATCAGCATGTGTGGCCAAGTGTACACAAGGATACCAACTTTCTCAATCAGCTCTCTGTATTTTATTCCAGGTCCTAGTCCCACCCACCATTGGGTGGACTTTCCCTATCAGTTAGACAATCTCCTGCAGGTTTGCTCTGGGCTTAACTCAACCACTAATTCTCTACAAATGTGCCCAGAGCTCAAACCCTCAACTGTCAAGTTGACCTAACCATGACACACCTTCAGGCCTCCACAGAATACATAGTGCTCATTGATACATATAGATACCACACACTCACCCCCACACACATACATGTACACTTATTTAAAAAAGAAGGTATTATCTACCAATCTATTCTCAAGTGATCCAATTTAAAAGCCCTACCTGTTACTCTGGAATAAAGGATAGATGCAGGAAAGACAGAAAGTTGGTATTTCAATATATCCTCCAAGGTGACGCCTCATTCAGATGCTTTAACAGAGCATCGAAAGCATCTCATCCCAAAGCTCAGGAACCTTGTGCAAGAGAGGACGGTAAGAACGCAAGAGTTCTGAGGGGTGGAAAGAGGTGGTGCCAGAGAGTATCCTCTGGTCATGACATCACTGCCGCACCCAATAACTCACTGCAGTATGTCTGCTTGCACAAGACCTGCATATTATTTGACTTATGAACAGTTCACCATGGAAGAGGAAAGTCTCTAGAGACACTGCACATTCCTGAGAAGCTATTGAAGGTTAATTAATGATGGACAAGAAAAGACAAGCTACTGTCCTCAGAGATTCACCTACTGATAAGTCACACACATCCCAGCAAGTACTTAGGCGCTTCTCAGTACAGGCATCACAGATGAAACTCAGTGGACCATAGACACAGAAAAACGTGAAAGTAGGAGGAAATATGAAGTAGGAGTAGGGGAGCGGGGTGAAAATGACAAATTCATTGCATTCATGTATGAAAGTGTCAAAGAATAAAAAAAACTAATAAAAATATCATCATCCACTGTGTGATTAGGACAGTTCAGGGCCTGACATATGACTAAAACAGAGTAAACGTTTTTGATGAATAAATGAAAATTCTCTCTCATCACTTAAACTTTTTGCGACTTCAGTTTTACACTATTACTCCTAATCTGCTTTTATATTTATCAAGTAATAAAGATGATCAATCATTGGATTCTAAGTTGGAGTGCCTAAACAACAATTTGAGAAATACCAGGATGTTCCTGGCTTCACTTTTTTTTTTTTTTTTGAAAGTGTGCCAGATCTTTTGTTCCTTTGGAAGTCATCTCTGTCTACAGATTTCATTGTTTCGAATATCACTTGCCACAGTCCTTTCTCTGTTCACTTACTGTGCACAGGGCCGTGCTGGAGTTTCTGCTGAGGGTTTTGCTCAGTGACAGCTAGTGCCCAAAGTTTACTCCATTCCACGCATGGTGTCCATATATCCTGTCAGAAACAAGTGCTCTGGGATCTATCTTTACCTGCCTGGAGTTTATGCGTCAAAAAGTCTGTTTTTTTGAGAGCAGTCAAGAATGCATTGTTCCGTCTCTATGATGAGAGGCAGAGCTCCCATTAAAAGAAAAATTCTGCATTCTGAAAGGCTGCGTAGTTGGCACTTAAAAGGGAATTCCAGCCGGTTCATTTAGGGTGCTGAAAAAGAAAAGATCCAGTGTAAGAATGCTTTCTGGCTGTGGGCCCATAACATCTTCAACTGATTGTGAAATGAAAAGATTTTCGTCACATCAGGGACTTTGCCTTTTAGTGTTGTGTTGTTTTGATACATGAAAACAAGTGAGATTACACAGGTTGGCCTTACACGCATGCACGTGATCCAAACCAAAGATCTGCTTGCTTACATGGTAAAGGAAAACTGATCAGGAATCTAAATATTTCTCCTTTCAAGTATTTTTTAATCCTCACCATCAAATTTTCTTTATTTTTTGGTTGTTCTAATATGCTGAAGATATAGAAAGTACGTTAGGTAAAGGAAAACTACTCAGAGTCCTTTATTTCTTGTGTCGATTATTTCTTTTAGTGGCTTAATACAGTTTACACGAATTTTCTGAGTCTGGACAACATGCCCCACTGCATGAATTAGGTATCCTTTAGGCTATGACTCAGCAGTTAGACCTCATTATAAACTCCATATAAAAGCTGTGTTTTGATGAAAGAAAGAAGCTTTTTGTGGCTTCAGGCTGAAAGTGACACATGCTATGCTTATTCTCATGTCACTGGCCAGAAGCTGTTATATGGCTTTGCCTAACTCAAGGGGTCTGGGAGGTCATCTTCCATCTATCCAGAAAGAAGTAGACATTAGGGGACACTAATATCATGTTTTGTATCAGCTTAGTCCGCATGTACCTAGTTCAAATGAATATATAAAGCTCTCAAGATTGCTATGAAAACTCACAAAATGTAACACTTCCATTGTGAAGTCCATTTCTTGATTCCGTAAGACATATAATGTTCCCTCAAAGAATCGCACGTCCTACAGAATTTTTATTTGTCCTTTACGCTATTAGTCCCCATGTAAGCACGAGTCTGTAGACAGTCAGGATCCCTTTTGCATCATCCCATAGCCCTGTACATTCATTGGCATCTCCATGTTTGAATCAGCCATGAATTCCCTTTGAAGTATTATCAGGCATTTGGAACTGCAGGATGCAGTTGGCCTTAATATTGTGTGCACATATTCATTCTCCTGAATCTCCTACCCATTCATAATGCATATCCCCTCTTACCACCCAGGAGGATGGCTTGAGGAATGACTGAGGTGTGCAATGGTGTCCCAGGACACCAATTTTCATTTATTCTTCCATGCCTTGCATAAAACCATTTCCGACTGACAGCATATTCCTTCCTTCTGTATAACTTTCTTTAATATTTTTAAAGTGTAAGCTTGTTGGTCATGAATTATGTCAGTTGCTATGTGTGCGTGAGAAAGTCTCTATTTCTATTTCATTTTTGAATAAATGATATGTACATATCTCTTGTCCTTTATTTTCAGGAAATACAACACTGGGTTGACAATTTCTTCTTTCAGCACTTTTAAGTTATTGGCCTTTGTTTTCTGTCTTGCTTGATTTCTGATGAGAAATCTACCATAAACATTCCTTGTTCCTCTTTATACAATTAATAAAAATATAAATAGTATGTAATTTTATCATCTTGACAAGCCAAAAATTTAGTCTGTCACAATTTCAGGGAAACTGGAAGCAGACAAAAGACTCCAGAGTCAGAAACAAATGACTCTATCCTTCATGGCATAACAAAGCCTGGGTTTGAGATTTGTAGTTGCTATGGTTACCACCAAAGCTTTCAGTCCTCAAATTCTTCTAACAATATTTGTGTTCAAGTATATGAAACTCTTCAGGATACTTTTTGAAGTAATGAAGAATAACAGTTGATATTTATTTTTAAAATTATTTTTGTTCATTGAAGCTTTCATGCATAACGAGGAGACTTTATTAAAGTCTTTTCTACTCTCAGTTGTAGGTCTTCCTTTACTCAAAGAAGATCTCTTTTTTTTTTTAAGGGCAAAAAGGGAGATTTATTTGGCTTAAGGTTCCTTAGGAGAGGTATAGGCAGAAAAGGCATGGCTGAATGACAAAAGCAGGAGGTGGATCAGGTCATGTTCATTATGGAAGTTGAGAGAGCAAGCTGCAGAATCCAACAGCAGACTCCTCTCAGAAGCAGGGCAGGGCTAACAATCCTCAGGAACCACTTTCCTTCAGCAAGACTCCGCATCCTAAAGTTGCCACAACCTTCCCAACAATTAAAAGCTAAGTATGCAAACACATAAGCCTGTGGGAAACAATTCACATTCAAAGAACATCTCTTGAAGCTCTCTCAGCAATATGACTTGTTACTTTATTTTATTTTTGCATTGTGTGTATGTGTGTGTGTGTGTGTGTGTGTGTGTGTGTGTGTGTGTGTATGTTCATTTATGTGCTGGTATGTGTACAAAAAGGCACTTGAATGTGTATGTCTGTGGAGGCCCAAGTGTGACATTGGGAATCATTCTGTATTGCTCTACCTCATTGCTTTGCTCCGGAGTTTCCCAGTCTTCATCTGGATTACAGGCCATTGTCATGTCTACCTGGCATATTTTTAAAAGTATAGGATCTGGGGACCTGAACTCAGGTCATTTTGCTTGCAAAGCAAATGCTTTAGCCACTGAGCCCTCTCCCTGGCTCAACTTTTTTACTTTAAATTGAAACTTGTTGGTTTTGTGGTACTGTGTACAGAGGCTTATTTTTTTCTGAGTAAATCTTACTCTTTTTTTGTGTTATGATTTAGTTTTTATTTTTCTCCCATTGGTATATATTCATTACACACGATGCTGGGTTACGTAAGGCCATTTTAATATAGGTAGATGAGGTACTTTGATCATATATCCCTCTGCTTTTTATTAGTGCTCCACTCCTCTAGACAATGTTGCTTTTACTTCCATATCATTATACATACATGATTTTATATATCCATGTAAAATAGAGGAACCACGTGCTGTGATTTCTTTTCAGACTCACTATGTAGTCCTGACTGGCGTCACACTCAAAATCTTCCTGTCTCTGTTTCCCAAGTGCTAGGGTTACAGGTATGGATCACCAAAGCCCAGCTTAAGTTTTAGTTTCAATCTATGGTTTTCAGAAGTGTGACTTTTATAAATACTTCTCTCTTCCATCAATCCCAAATATATTTTGGAACCCGGTTTGTTTTCCTCCCTTTCTATTCTTTTCCTCGGTCTGTAATGGGATTTCACAAGAGTCCCAGCGATAATCCTGTGTTCCACAGGCCAGTTCTGAGGGAAGGGTCAAGGGAAATTTCATGTTCCTGTAGCAGTGATTCCTATGATCTTCTTTTAGATCTGAACTTGAAGTGAATCCCCAGCTCACCTTGGGGCATCTTCCTAATAATCCCCTGGTGAATGTGTAGAGAATAAACCCCCCTCCCCAATATCTTCAGCTTTTAGGGTATTATGCTGATCACTAAGCATCACTTGGCTTCTGTCAATTGTCCAGGCTTGTAGCTGAATTCTCACTGGTACCTGCCCCACACAACTGAGTGTCTTTATCTTATTTACTTCTATAGATAGTTTCTTCTCCAGGTTTTGGATGTTTGATTGCTCTGTGACTTAGGCTTATCTTTGAACACATGCCTTCAGCTTGGCTTTCTGTTTAGTAGATGGGCTCAATGATCTTTCTAGCACTGTGCATCCTGGAACAGAAATCAGAACTGTTCATTTCACTGTTCATTTCTTTTACTCTTTTAATTCATGTTCTTTGATCGCTCATGCCAACATGAGGACAGTTGTAAAAACCTTCTATTGGAACTGTTGCATATCTCAGAGTTCATCATTCAGATAGCTGCAAGACACTCTGTGGCAACTGGAAGTTATTTTGAACCTTTTTCTACTCCTAAGAGTGTGCTATCTAATTGGTAAATAGTTTCTGGTAAGTTCCTCATTAAAATAGAATTATGCAATATCCTCAGAATAATTGTGTAGATGTGGGGAAAGCAAGGCAAAGGCAGCTGGGATGGCCGCGGGGAAGGAGGGGAAGGGAGGCGCTTAATGAGAAGCACAAGGCTTGGAGTCCCATCTTTGTTGTTTCCTGAAGGTGACAGGAAATCAGTCCAATTGAGTTTGGGGAAACTCAGGCCACAAACACACTTCTGATTTGTTTGGAACCTAATTCTGCACCCAGATCCCTCAGCAGGCTAACAGTAGTTAGGACTACTACTCATTGAGTTTCCTGGTGCCTACTCCACACCCAGGCCTTCTGGAACTGATGCTCTTCCTCGGTGATGTGCTGATGCCTTGATCTCATGCAAATTAGAAGGAAAGGGCTCTTGGATAGGGGCAAGAATGATGAGTTCATTGCAGCAGCAGGAAGGGGCACGCTGAAAGAGGCTAAGACCTCCAGAAGGTTGTGCTTTGTGTGTTTTGACATAGTAATGAATTGCATTAATGAATTGCTGGGCCTGGAAGACTGTCCCTCTCAGAGTTAACCAGTTCCCAGGGATGTCAAAGGACTTGCCTGCAGGCAGGCCTTGAGTCTGCAGAGCAGACAGTCCAGGACCCATATCCCTGACCACTTCATGTTGGGAGAGCAAAGCCACTGTTCTGCTGCCTTAATTATCCCAAGGCCAGATGCCAGGCTAGGGACAGCCCCAGCGACTCTGAGATCCCTGAAATTATTCAGGCTAGCAAGTGGTATCCTGCCCTGAATTTTACTTCCCACGGTTACTGCTATAAAAATCTTTGACCATCTTTTCACCTTGTCTAGTGCTTCTCAATGCCATTTGGTTTTCTTACAGCTTGGTAGATTTAGAGTAATTTTCTTTTTCATATTATGATTCAGAACTCCAAGGATGCTGGATTCAATATTCTGGCAGAAGTTAGATTATCTTTTAGGACTTTGGGAGTTACCTAGAGTCACTCATGCCAAGTTGATGGAAACAGTCACGAATGAATGGTTCAGATTCAAAGTTTCTGGGCAGTTGTCACAGCAGGGTAAACAATTTCAATGTTCATGGGAAAATGACAAAATTTAGGGCTATCTAAAGAATGTTCATTTCTCAAAATTGTTTCCCTGAGAGAAATTTTAGACCAAAACACGTTGCTCCTTAATACAAACATTTTTGAAAATTTATTCATTAAGAAAGAGAGAGAAGAAGAAGGGGGAAGAGGAGGAGGAGAACAAGAATGAGAGACGGGGTAGAGAAAGAGAACATGTATGTCAAACATGTATGTGGAGATCAAGGGACAGCTCAGTTCTCTCCTTCCACCTTTGGAAGGTTGTCAGGTTGGTGCACAGGACCGTGACCGACAGAGCCATCTTGCAAGCTCCTAATGCAAGTCTTTGAAAGTTTTGGGATACATGAGAGTAAAAGCCAGACCACATGGCAGCAAAAGCCAAATGGAGACAGTCAGATGTGATTGGACGGGAAAATAAAATCTGTGCTGTTAGGTGTACAGAGTTGAGATGTGAAGTACAATGAATGGAACTTTTTATTCTCCTATTAAGTAGATCAAATATGAAAACTCAAATTGTCTTCTGAGAGTGTTAATGTGGGGTGAGCCCTCAGACTAAAGTATTAGTCAAGGCCTTGTATTCAAATCTAATGGAGAGTTGACTTGAGCCAGAAGTCACTTGATGGAATCAAAATATCAGATATCAAAAAATATGGTTGCCACTTACAGTTTTGCATGCGATTTCGTGGCCAGCGAATGACGTGTCTTGTATTGTGTGAGAATGAATTTGCAACCTACTCAAAAGAAACCAATACTTCTGACAGAACTAACTGTATATATATCAGCTCGACTTTAGACAGCATGCTGTGGGAGGCGCTTCTGGAGGTGTCCAGATATGCACCATATTTCAAGGTGATTGTATTTTAACGCATACAATTCTCATAATGGATTGATGTTATTTATTTATATATATTTACTTATTTCACATAGACATGCTCCTGTTAAATAGCCCTGAATCACCCAGAACTCATGTTATAGCCCAGTATTGCCTCAAACTTGTGATCCTCCTGCTTCTGTCTTCAAGAATTCAGGAATGTCAGGCATGTGCCGCCAGGCCTGGCTGCTATTAATAATTGGCAAAAAAATAAAAATGCAGGAATGTTTAGTGTCATGGTGCTGAAGACTAGAGGTAGGCTGAGAAATCTTTCTGCTATTCTAAAACAAGAGTTCTTCTCATCGATATGACTCTTTGATGAGATACTGTTTTTATTTAAAAAATGACAATCAATTTGATTAATGGATTTCAGTTCTAAAGTCAAGAAGCAGATAACAGGAGGTAGATCTCTTTTGGCAGAGTCTTTCTCCAAAGCTGAGTATATAAAGTTTGATTTTGAATGAATGTAGTGTGAGTTTTCTGATCAGTAGAAAAGGGATCCTGGGTATTTTAGAATCATTTAATGTTCTCTGGCTGTATATGTGCTCTCTTACATGCCAGCGATTCCATTCTAGTTATACTGAAACTGTGCCTGTTGCCACTGAGTATCTAAACCACTTGTGTGTATACTGGAAAGAGGCATAGGACAGCAGCAAACTACTGTTGAACCTACATCAAACTTGGTGAGAACTCTGTTGCTATTGTTTTAAGTCTTGAGATTTTAGGGGTTAATTTTCTATCACAGGAAAATGTATCATATAAATGAGAAACATGTAAAGGGATTCTGTAAAGGATTTGAGAAGTATGACTAGAACTGATAATTAGGAGTATCTATCTTTAGCTAAATAAAAAGCCCCAATAATAAATTATTGAGAGAGAATCCAAAATTCTAAGTGGTTACATAACTGAAAAGATTTTCTGTTTTAGTTTTTCTAGATAAATCTCAGAGGAATATTTCTTAGATTTTCTGTCTTCCCTTGGGGTGACTGTTGTAGAAGCCAAGTCGGAGATACCCCTATCCCTGACTATAGCACCCTAACTGTGGCACGTGAGGAAGAGAAACTTAGCAGAGCTCAGAAGCATGACTTTTTAATCCAACCTGTTTTCAAGGGGTGGAGGGGTCAACACATCAGCTCAGTGTATTAGAATGATTCATTAGTTCTTCTTTGAATCAACTTCCAAGGGGAATTCCTTATTTATCCCCCCAAATAAAAGTTTTATGGACTTGAAACCAAGTGAAAGAAAAAAAGAGCTTTCTTTTCCATGGAGATTTAGTCAGAAGTCTACTTTGCAGGTCGCCCACACTATCAAGAAAGGATACAGGATGTAAAGGGAGTATAATCTTGCAATTTGGCTTTATACTGCAAAATGTGATGCTTCAAAGCTCGTTCCTGAGAGATCCACTAAAGACCCAGTGATGATTTTTTTTTTCTGAAAAGAACTGCTTTTGGGGGTTGGGGCATAATTCAGGTAGAGTCTTTCCTTAGCATGCACTAAAACCAAAATAAGACAAAACCAAAATAAGACAAAACCAAAATAAGACAAAACAAGACAACATCACCCAAAACATTTTTAAACAGGTTTTTTTTCTGCTTAAGTTTTTTTTCTTGGAGGCAAGGTATCTTGTAGCCCAGGTTGGTCTCGAATGCTCTGTATAGCTGAGAATGGCCCTGAACTTCTGATCCTTCTGCTCTGCTTACCCCGGGGCGGGATTACAAGTATGCACCATCATGCCTGGTTTATGCAGTGCTGAGGCTGGAATCCAAGGCCTCTGACATGCTGGGTAAGCCCTCTGCAAACTCAGCTACATCCCCAGCTCCCTAAGATGGTCTTCTGAATTGATTTTGAGGCTATCAGGGTTTTGTTTGGATCTTTTTGTAAACCTCAATCAGCACATCTCTATTTTCCTACTTCAAAATTAACAGAGGCTTGAACACGAGTCCTGGTTTAGAGTAGATAAACAAGCAATTGCATATGTGGCTAGATTATGTGTCACCCAGGAAGGTTGCCTAGGTGTTTATGAAATTCTTGAGCCGGAACGTCTTCTGGTTTGCAATGTGAGGAGGCACCATGCATATGCCTAATATATGCTTTCAGGTAGACACAAGGAGACTTTGTATTAGCCTTTATGTATTGTGCTCTGTGGTGGGATGTATCTTTTTAACATATGTTTAGTTAGTATTTGAAAATGCTGCAGGATTTGTGCAGTACTGTACTGAGAAAGCAATATTTCCAAAAAGAGTCATGTGTTACATTACTATTTGTTCAGAAGGCACATGGACACAGGATGTTATAAAAACACTGTTGGGAGTTTTTTAAGGCAACATATCTTTATTTATAATTATAAGTACGTGCATGCACGACACCCAAGGTGCAATGGTGATAATTTGTGTTTTCTAATGCAAAGGCCTGGTGTGGGTGCTGTGGCATTGGCAAGTAAATGAATCACTAGCAAATCCAAAGACATTCTCCAGGCAGGGACTCTGCTAAACTAATCACTCGAGCAAACAAACAAACACACCACAAAGAGTAATTAGGAAGCCATGAGATTTGGTGGGGCGGGGAGAGGTTCTTGCAGGAAAGCAGTTAAGGGAGAAGGCACACATGACAGGTCACCCATTATTAGACTGAGGAGACAGCTCAAAGCTCCATCCTGATCTAATTAGATCAACAAGGTGCTATTTGTATTCATTTCTGAAAGACAAGTAAGTTTATAGTGAAATATCTTTGTAATACATTCTGGGCAATGGGATCCCGAGAACGCTGGATGTTTGCAAGGACTAAATGGTGATAATATTGCATTATAGATCTTAGCAGGGCTTTTAAATATTGTAATAAAGTCAGAAAGGTATAAAGCGAGGCAGATGGCAACTCACGATATGACTCGGTGAGCAATATTTCAGAAATATTCCTCTCAAAGCTGGGGACTATGGAGCAAGGGTGGGAATCTGCTGTGGTTACACATCATTCCTTGTACAATGCTGGCAAAGGCAGGCCTCTCCTCTTCAGACCACACAGTTTTATTTATTTGGTTAGTTTTACATTAACATGCTCAGCAGCAGTTTTTGTAATGTATTCACACGCTCCATGCAAAATAGGATCCTGTGGAATTTGAAAAATACATTGAAGGCAGTGTGTTTGTTTTCATTCACATAACAAACAATCCCTCTCACAGTCTGATTTCAGCTTGTGGGTTCTGTGCAGTTCCCAGTATGAGCTCTGAGAAAGGTAAGACTGTGAATGGGTGGACACAGCATCATTAAGTCCTGCACAATACACTGGACCTAAGTTCATTGTTTCCGAAGAAAGGGAACAGAGTCAGGTCTGCTTTCAGTCTCTATTACCACGCTGGGCACACAAAGTGGACTCGTACTCAGTTGTTTCTATCTCCTGAGCACTCTGAAAAAGTTTGCAGAATACTTTAGAAAGTACAGGACTTGAGGGATCCCAGAAAGGTCTAGATTCTTTCTCTTCTTCTCCATAGATGAAGAACTTGTGACATGAAAAGGTAATCATGATTTTTTTTAAAGATACTTGTTTGACATTTGAATTTTTACACTTTTTTCTATATTTATTTATTTACTTGTTTATGTGTGTGTGTGTGTGTGTGTGTCAGAGGATACTGTGTGTACCTGTAGAAGCCCAAGGGTGACTTCAGGAATCATCCTGGATTGTTCTACCTCCTTTTTGCTTTGCTCTGGGGTTTCCCAGGCTCTGTCCTTCCAGGGCCAGAAGGCTGCTGCTGCCTTTCTACCCAGTGTTTTTTAAATTTATTAGAAATAATTAAACTAATCATACAAGCTCAATAGGTACCACTGTCCTCTCCCTCCACATGACCCTTCCCCAGTAATCCCCCATTGCACTCTCTCCTTTCCCCCTTCTTTTTACTCCCTCCCTCCCTCTCCCCTTCCTCCCTTCCATCCCCTGGAACATCCATTTATGTGGGTGCTGAACTACCCTCCACCCTAATAAGGGTTCAGGACTCAGTGGCATAGCTGGGGCCCCTTCTTAGGCTCCCTGTTAGCATGGGAACTCTATTATGACTGTTTAATACTGCCTCTAAGGATCCTACTGCCTGAAGCCTTCTCTCCCTGTGTTCCGTGCTAGACTTTGGAGGGTCATTGACATGTCAACCATTCTGCAGGTCAGGTAAAGTCCAATCCTGGCTGCTGCAGCTTAACTTGCATATTGTTGGTCTTCCCCATCTTTAGCTTCTTACAATCTTGCTGCCCCTGCAAGGTTCCCTGAACTCTGGGATAGAGAGAGATTTGGCTGGCAGAGGCATTTTTATGTGGAATCTGGGATCTGAATTCAAGACCTTCTGCTTGTGAAGCAAAGGATTAACCCCTGAACCATTTCTCCAGCCTGACATTTGAACATCTTTTTATTTTTGTGAGAAGTCTCATTTTAATTTTCCATTAAACTTCTACTATAGCTAGCATAACAAAACTTTGAAATAGAACAGACAGGGTCCCATCAGACATGATGCTACCTTAAGGGACTGTATGGGACTGGTGCTAGGTAAAAGAAAGGGGATGCCTTTATATTCTGCAGTCTGCTCACTGGTGGGCCATTTGTGCCCCAACAGGTATCTCTACACTACTTAGGGCAGGAATCCTAGAGGTAACCCAGTTGACCACATAGGGAGACATGGGAGAGGGAGGAAAACAGATGGCAGTGGAGAAAGGGAAAGATGGGAAGGGTGGGGGTAGGTATTAGGTAATTAAAATACACACATTCATGGTAGATGCATTTAAAAATAAAGTTAATATAAAAAAGATATTCAAGGACACAGAGAAAAATGAGTGCTTGTGGAACATTTACCAGGAGGTGGGCTAATCTCAAGGGTTATACAGATGATATTGTCTCCAGGAGCTGGAGCTTCTGCTATAAAATACTGACAAAGCATCAATGTGAATACTTTCTTCTCACCACCAGGAATCTGCTAATGAAAGTGATCAGTCAGGATGATTGTGATTCCTATTGGATGGCGGTCCACACTGAGGTTTAGAAGGGTTACAATTCGTCCCAGGTCATGGGTATGTTAGTAGCAACATCAAAAGAAAAGATGTTGTGTCATGTTTTATACAGAGTTGAAAGCCTCAAATATCTTTTGCTTTCCTTTGTGTGTGGATGTGTGCTTAATCTTTGACCTTCTTTTCTTTTACTTGGCATGGGTCATGTTGAGAGCCCAACACATTCCTATAGCTGGAACGACTCCATGTAGTGTTCTGTTCTCTCTCTCTCTCTCTCTCTCTCTCTCCCCTCACTGACACGTCTTTTCCATGTATGCATTCTGAGACATCTCAGTCATGCAGATAGTGATGTGTGTCCTAATGTTGGGAGGTTCTGTGGGATAATGCTCAGAGAAGGTGCTCAATAGTGTGAATTTCTCCTCTTTCAAGTCAGCTGGGCTTGGGGGAAAGCCAATCAGTGCTCCTCTTTCCAGTGAAGTTATCTGTGTATCAGCAGGGGTGGATGCTCTCGGTCTTACACCGGTGTCTTCATTTATCTTGACACACAGTGATGAGAATTGTCTAATATTATGAGTAAAGATGCTTGGTATGCTGATAAAATTTTTTTTAAAGAGAGTAATGACAATATTCATAATTCGTCCCTTTGTAAGTACTTGTAAGTAGCTTAGGACTATGAACTAGATTATCTAAGTTCCGCAAGGGACATGCAGAGTGTACATGGCACGGATCTTTAAGCATCGTATGCGCAAGAATTCTTGGTGTCGTGAAGTGCCCAGCTCTGTATGGTTTCACAGAAATCCTCAAAACGGAGGCTGCAGAATGCTTGTAGCCGGCAGAGGGCAGTAGAGTCCCAGCTTTGGTCTCCGCCGAGTTTCTTTCATGGGTCTGCAGTTGCTTCCAGTTTCGTCCCTTTCAGGCCTCTGACACATAATTGTGGATATTAAACATTTTTGAGGAGAGACATAAAATGTATTGTGAGGTCAATGGAATCCTTTGTCAAGACTTCTCTGAAGATCTGACCCCTTGCCACAACAGTGTAGAACTGGAAAGAATTGCCCATCACTCACTAGCTTACAATATCTTGTCTCTGGGGAACTCCATTGGCCAAACGTTTGTGTATTGTTTTCTTTTGTTTAACTATAACAGTCTTTTCTATGATCATATCACGATACAGTCTTTCCTAGCTGTCAGTTAGAGAATTATGCCTTTTTATGCATTTTGTCCCAAGTGTTTCTGAGATTCCACATTCTCTCCAGCAACATAGTATTGGGTGTGATAAGCTAGAAAGAGATTCGTGTTCCTTCTCCTCAGTCCTCCCTCTACTTTCTTGCTCTGAATTTCCTTGAAAGGTGCTGGCAGTTACACTTAAGTGGGATATACAGACGTCTTTTCTCATGAGAGAAATGATTCTTGGGGGGCAGAAAGGAAAATAGAAGTCTTGGTGGGAGTCTGTAGTGAGTCCTGCCTGTGGCCTGGGCATGCCTTCTCGAACACAGTACTTGTCAATGCTGGGTTACTTATCAGAGAGGTTGCTGCCCATGACAGAGACCACAGCGACTCTTTATGTGCACAGATTGGAATAAAATTCTCTGGACAGGAGACAACTAAAACTTACATTTCTCAGGAAAAAAAAAACCTGACAACTATTAAGCACTAATAACAGAACGCAGTGGACCAAGTTTTGTGGGTGCCACTCTCCTGGTCTTGGCCCTGTCCAACCTGAGTAGTGCATATCACATTTCATAACCCCAAAGAACTCTTAACAAAAGGAAAGAGACCTACGCACAGCAAAATGTATGTTATATATATAGACTTATTTATTTACTAGAAATTTCTAAAAGCACATACTGTGTGTTCTAAGAGGTCAGGCCAAGCTCAAGGATTTTATCTATTTTATCCTAAAATAGAAACTATTTTTTATTTTATACATTTATTGAGAATTTTAATTTTTCATTTACAAACAAAATAGGTTTATGTCTTTGCCCGACCCTCTCCCCCTACTCCCCTCTTCTCCCACCTTCCCTTTTTCACACACCCTTTTCTCATCCTTCCCTCCCATCATCAGTCTTTCAATATCCCACCCCTATTTCCCTGTTTGTGTGTATCACAGGATTCCCTTTGGGGTGCCTGTGTTGGTAAGATTTCTGCTGTACTATATGTGGGGCTCTTGAGTGGGCCAAGTCACAAGTGGGGAGGTTTTCTGTCCCTGAGACACCGTCTAAGAACAATTTTTTTTCCCTAGTTAGTCCTTGGGGGAATGTTGATATGTTGGGCTATTGTGTAGATCTGGTAGTAGAATTTCTCATTACAGTCAGCTTCTGGGTATAGCATCCCTGTCATGGCTGGATTGGGTTGGTCAGAAGCACCTTACCCTGCCTTTATCCTCTCACAATCTATTGTCCCCTTTTCCACAAGGTTCCTGAGCCTTGGTGTGGGTGAGATTTTGATGGACTGACTGGGGCTTAGTACTCTGCACTCTGTCCAGTGTGGTTTTCTGCCTTGCTAGTCTTCCATGTAATAGGATGATGCATCCTGGTTGAGCTCTGAGACCTTTTCTTATCTGAGGGCTGAAAAAGGATAGAAGCTCTTCACAGCAGTTTATTTTGTCTACCTTGTGATGAAAATACTAGAACTTGGATCACAGCAGGGCCTCAGCACCATTGTTAGATGAAAAAATGAATGACTATTATCCAAAAATCAGTACTAAATCAACTGAAGATTCTTTTTATTAGACACACACGACCCATGTTTTAAAACTTAAAATTTAAATCAAATATTTTCCACCAAAATTTTATTGGCTCACTTATTGTTTATATTAGTCTCTTAGAAATAATTGAAGCCTGAGATGGCACTTATACAGGTTTAGATAAAATGCAAATGTGACCTGCACAATGACCAACATATCATTGACCCCCACAAAGTCTAGTATGGATCACAGGCACTAGGATCCTTAGAGGCAAGGGAATAACAGCCACAATAGTGTTCTTATACTAAAGGGGAACACAAGAAAGGGCTCTAGGCAATGCTGCTGAGTCCTTACACCTCATCAGAGAGGAGGACCCAGAGGGAAGTTTGACATTCACACTAAAGGATGCTCCAGGAATGGGAAGAGGGAGGAGGCACTGGGAGAAAGGAAGGGAGGGGGGAGTGGAGGGAGAGGATGGGGGAGAGAGTAGAAAGATCCAGGAAGGGGTGGAGGGAGGGAGGGGACTGGAGTACTTATTAAGTTTATATGAGTGGAAAAAAATACACTATAAGTAAAAAAAGATAAAATGCAAATGTCTGTAATTATCCATTGTGCTGTGTATAGTGAAGTAAGCAAGACGAGTGTGCTTTGCCCTTGATGTGAACAATGTAATCTGAAAATCCACATGTAAGACAATTCAGAGGCAGATTTCCTTAGTGCAGATTGTGTGCATGCTGTAAGTTAGGGAAAGAAAGGATCCACAGAGTTTAGGAAAATATCGTAGGTGATGTGAAACTTGAACATGATGCCGAAAGAGAAGAACCAGGGATAGAGAAGATGAAGGCTACTCAAGGCATTCAACCCTCCTTGAGACTACGTCAGGTGTGCCTGCAGCCTTGGTAGAACACAAGTCACTTTCAGAGAGCTACTTACCTGCAATGCCCCATCTTGTCTATTAAAGGTACACACTACTGAGAGACAAACTCTTGTCTTCATTGTCAAAAGTTCTCTGCTTTGCTTGGCCAACCCCGGAAAGTTAATAAATTTTGGTTGGCTGAAGGAGTTGAAGCTGAGGGTGGGAAGGGACAGTGTGTGTGTGAGCAAGTGTGGGGGGCAGAGGGGAGGGAGCTGATACTCTGCAGGAAGTCTCAATTGTCTCCAGAGCAGCAAGATCAGGTTCAAAGCAGTTGATGAATATCATCAGTCAAGATAATGGTGAAGAATTTAGATGCAATAAGACAGCAATAGGGAGCTATTTAGGGAGGAATGTGTCACGAAAGTAGTGCTATAGGAAATTAACCTCTCTGAGACCCACACACTGGGTTTCAGAAGGTGGAGGAAATTATCGGCTGAACTGCACAGCAATAGAATTTGACAATACATTTCCTTCTCAGTCAGCTACTCTTTCTCCTTAACCTAAAATGATGACTGAACATGAATAAGTTATGGGTCAACACAGTTTCATAGGGAAGATTTCTTTTCCCGTGAAAGAAAAGGTTTTTTTTGAAAGAGCACAATAAAATCAGAAGAGAATTTTCCAAAGCCGAATGAAATTTAGTTCTCTTGAGTATGTGAGGCAGGTTCTTACTATATTATTAACCATGATTAAGAACTGGGAAGTAATAAGCAACAGTCATTAATAAGTAGTGAAGAGACTTTTGTGGAATATGGAAGCTTCGAGGTGGAAAACTAAAGTGATATTGAAGGATCGGGGTGAAACGAGCAACTCTTTAGGAGGAGTGTTTTCACAGAGTTGTAAGCAGGAAGTCTCATACAGTGACACTGCCCCGCTAACTGTGTGACATGTGACTTGCACATGGTGCTACTCAGACAGCACAACACAGATGCCTGTGGATGGAAACCGCCCTGCAACTGGGCCACACTTGATGTCAACAGCCTGGGGCTTTGTGAAAAGACATGGGCTGGTGTGCTTATTTTATTGACTTAGTCTTTCACCTCATTTGTGAATGTGGGGAAAAAAAATTCGTCCTCCAAGGCATGTCTGAGTCCTGTCCTCTTCAGTGTTGATTCTAACAGTCCAGTCCTCCCATCATTTTCTGTTTTCTCAGCTGCTTCTTTTCTGTATTGTTGCGGATTTTAATTTGAATATTATTTATATGGAACCTATTATATTTTAATCATATTGTATTTTTAAGTTTGTTTTTTCTTTATTTTGTTTGCATGCATGTGTGCGTGTGTGCGTGTGCGCGTGCGTGCGTGTGCGTGTGCGTGTGTGTGTGTGTGTGTGTGTGTGTGTGTGTGTATCTGAATGTTTGTCCCTGTGGAGGACCAAGAGTGATTTTGGGAATCATCCTGAATTGCTTTTACTTCCTTTTTGCTTTACTCTGGGATTTCTCAGGTTCTATTCATCAGGGCTGAAAATACAGGCTGCCACCATTTCTGCCTAGTGTTTTTAATTTTTTTTTTGTGGGACCGGGGATCCAAACTCAGAACCTTCTGCTTGTGAGGCAGAGTCTTAACCCCTGAGCCTTCTCTCCAGCCCAAGTTGGTGTGTTTTAATTGATATTTTTAGTTAGCATACAAGATAATTGGTTTCATGATGACTTTGTGCCTCGCTCATGACCATTTCCCCAGTACTTTTCCCCTCCTTTTCCTCCTCTCAGCAGTGCTTTCTCCTTGGGCACCCTCTAGCTTCATGTCCTATATATGTATGTATGGATGTACTCATGAATATATATTTTAGTTGATGTATTTTGAGTATTCATATTTCATTTATATTTCAATTATCATTTCATGTAGTTATTGATGTTAGGATTAAAGTCTAACATTTTAGCTTTTTAAATTTCCTGTTTGCTCTTTCTGATTTTCTTTCATTTGTTTTATTTTTCTGACTTCCTAAGGATTGCTTGAATCTTTTCTAAAATTTCCATTTTGACTTACTATAGCATTTTGTACATTATTTTGCTATTTGCTTAACCACTGTATTACTTACATATATATATCGAATCTATGATCTAGGTCCTTTTACCAGCATTTGTTTCTAAAATTATCATGCAAAGTAGTGGGTTTAATTATGCCATTTTCATGCATACTCTCTTCTTATTGGTCCTCACTATCCTCCACTGCCCTTTTTTGTTCCCCTCTCTCTCTTGCTGGTTCCTTTGCTTTCCTCAGTAATTGCTTTGGTTTTCATGTCACGTATTCTGAAGCTAACTCCCCAAATCTCTTCTTTTCTCATGGTTCCTTTCTAGTTGTGTGTGTGTGCGTGTGTGTGTCTGTGTGTACACAATATATTTTAATATATATTAAAATCTAGGGTCTGCATAGGAGAGAAGCATGTGATATTTGTCTTTCTGAGTTTGGCTTATTTTGATTAACATATTGATTTTTCAGTTCCATCTACTCTCCTGAATTTACCAAGACTTCATTTTTCTTTTTAACTAAATACGTTTCATTCAATTATTGTGGTCATCCATATTGGTTCTACTTCATTGTGTACACTACAACAGTAGACAGGGCTAGTGTTCTGTGGCAGGACTTAGAATCCTTTGGGTATATACCAAAGAATAGTTAGGTGATGTGGTCATTTTAGTTTCAGTTTTCTGAGAAACCTCCATATTGATTTCTGTAGTGGAGGCTCCAGTTTACATTCCCATCAGCAGTGAAACAATTTTTCTTTACCACATCCTTACCACCATTTTTTTCTTTTTTTGGGTCATTTAACTTATCAGTACTAGCCATTCTCACTAGGGTAAGGTGGAATCTCAGAGTAATTTTAATTTGCATTTCCCTGATGATTAAGGGTATTGAAAAATTTAGAAGATATTTATTGGGTTTATGTTCTTCTTTTTTTTTAAAAAAATTATTGTTTCATACATGAATGCAATGATAGTTTCATGCCTTAATTTCCAGTTCCATCTTCTATTCCCTTCCCACTACAGCCCTTTTTCTTTGCTCCCTCCTATTATCTTTTTTTTAAGTACTGTATTTTTATTTTATTTATTATTATTATTTTATTTTTTCCACTCATACAAACTTAATAGGTACCCCAGTCCCCTCCCTCTCTTCACCCCTCCCTGGATCCCCTTGCTCCCTCCGCCCTTTTCCTCTTCCTTTCCCCCCCCCTCTCTTTCTCCCAGTGCCCCCTCCCCCATCCCTGGAGCATCCTTTAATGTGCATGTCAAGCTTTCCTCTAGGTCCTCCTCTCTGATGAGGTGTAAAGACTCAGCATTGCTTAGAGCTCTTTCTTGTGTTCCCCTTTAGTATAGGAACACTATTGTGGCTGTTAATCCCTTGCCTCTAAGGATCCTAGTGCCTATGATCCATGCTAGACTTTGGGGGGGGTCAATGATATGTCGGTCATTGAGCAGGTCATGCAAAGTCCTATTATGCTTACTTTGGCCCTAACTTGTGTGGAGTATCTTGCATATCGTTGCTCCTTCCCATCTTTAGGCTCTTACAATCTTACTGCCCTCTCGTCCACAAATTTCCCTGAGCTTTAGGATGGGGAGAGATTAGGCTGGCGTGGTTCTAGGTTATTAATGTAAGGTCTCTGATGTCCTGAATTATGTTTTTTTTTCCAGTTTACTGTTCCTGCACTGCCCTTGGTTCCATCCTGATGGGTATTGGATGTCACCTCCTAGTCAGAGATTAAAGGCTGTAAGACTCTTCTAAGAGTAGATTCAAAGGTAGATGGAATAAGAGTAGGAGACTGTGGTGAGGGGGGGTCAGTCTCCCATTTGCAGGATGGTTACCATCTATCTGCCAGACCCTATGCCCTCCCTGCCTGGTGAGATCAAACCCCATCAGTTGCAAGTGACCAGAAAGGAAAGTCTGTGAGCTTAACCAGATGTCTCACTACTTACTTGCAGCTAAAGTACTGTATTTTTAAATAATTAGTCCATTTATGGTTTGGACTAGAATATTTTCTTCTTAGAGGCTTAAAGTTTTTTTTAACTTTATTCCCTTGCCTCTAAGGATCCTAGATAGTCTTTAGATACAAACTCCTTATCTGATATCTGACAGTTGGCAAGCATTTTCTCCTATTCTGTGAGCTGTGTTCCTCTCTCTGATGCCAGTTTCCTTTGCTCTGCAGAAGCCTTTTAATTTTATGTGATTTCTTTAGGACTATTCCCTATTTTTTTCAGAAATCCCTTCCTATATTTTGAAGTGTGTTCCTTAGGTTAAACAACAGCAATTTCGGGTCTTATATTAAAGTCTTTGATCCATTTTTTTTTATAATTTTTTTATTATTTTATTTTTTATTTTTATTATTATTATTCAACTGTGTGCATATGCGTGTGTATGTGCCCACGCGCGCGCGTGTGTGTATCTGTGTGTGTATGTGTGTGTATGTGTAGAACCACGGACGAATTCGCGAACCACCATGGACGCCTCCACCTCCTTCTGCCCCGGGATTCACAGGCTCCGCCCTACCAGGACCAGAAGCGCAGGCCGCCCCCGCTTCCGCCTGGCGTCTATACGTGGGATCTGGGATCCGAACTCAGGACCTTCCACCTGCAAGGCGGAGGTTTAACCCCTGAGCCACCTCTCCAGCCCCCTTTGATCCATTTTAAATTGATTTCTGCACAGGCTGAGAACTACAGGTCTAATTTTGTTGTTTTGTATGTGGATACCTAGTTTTCTCTGCAGCAATTGCTAAAGAAAACTGTTATTCAATTTTTAAATGTATGTTTTTGACCCCTTTTCCTTCAGTGAACTGTAATTGGGTTTATTTCTGGGTCTTTTATTTTACTCCATTAGTTCACATGTTCACCTTTGTGCTAGTACCATGCTGTCTTAGTCATTGTGGCTTTATAATATACTTTGAGGTCAGATAATAGGATGCTCTAGCATTGTTCTTTTTGCTTAATATTGCATTGGATTTTTAAAGTCATCTTAGGTATGTTTCTCATTGTTGTGACAGTATATCTGATAAAAACAATGTGAGGAAAGAAAAGGTTTATTTTGGTTCTCAGCTTGAGAGTACAGCCCAACATGGTGGGGATCTCATGGTTGTAAGAACATTAGGGTCTGTGTTTGGGGGCCCCAGCCTATAGAATGTGCCATTATGTTTAGTATGTGCCTGTGTCTTTCCACTTCAGTTAATCTAATCTAGAAAAATCCCTTGAAGACTTGCGTGGAGTTGACAATCCAGACTAACTATTGCTGAGATTAACTACCTGTGAGATTAACTGCTGCTGCTGAGACTTTTTGTGTTTCTCCATGTATTTCAGGACCATCTTTTCTAGTTCTGGGGAGGACGCCATTGGAATGCTGATGGAAATGAAACATGACACATTCTTACATGTATTTCTGTTTCTCTGTCCTTCCACATGGCTGAATTTCTTGAAGGATGGACCCATATTTCATTCAAGGAGGACAGCATGTTGTGATGGCCAGAGGAGATGCTTTAGACTTGGACGGATATGCTTAAAATTGTTGGTCTAGACAAGCGGTTAGAACTTTGGCAAATTACTTAAATTTCCTGAGCCTTGATTCTATTTTCCTAATGAGGGTTGTAAAGAATGTGGAGAGAGCATGGTTATATCATGTCTAGAGCCACAATTATGATCTCTAAGTCCATCTGAAGCTTTTTTCCTAATGCATCTTTTTTTCTGTTCATTGTGTCAGTTTTATCTATTCACCTGATCACAGCTTATTCATAATTAGCTGGTATATTTACATATAAAATGCATTATGACTGAAGTTGAAATCACTATCCTAAATCTTTATTAGTTCTTGTTTAATTTGAAAACTTAGAATTTATTCTCATCTCCTTGAGAGGGGACCATGTTACAGCAGAGAAAATAGGCCTCCAGTAAGGACTGCAAGTAAGTAATGAGACACCTGGTTAAGTTCAGAGACTTTTGTTCCTGATCATTTACAACTGAGGGGGTATGATCTCACTAGAAGGGGAGGGCATATAGTCTGGCAGATAAAAAGTAACCATTTTGCAAATGGGCGATTGACCCCTCCCTCACTGTGGTTTCCTTCTTTTATTACATCTACCTTTGAATGTGCTCTTATAACAAGACTCCAGTTTAACAGCTTTTTGTCTCTGGCCAGGGGATGACATACAATGCCCATCAGGATGGAGTGAAGGGCATTGCAGGAGCAGCAAAACTGCAAAAGAAAATCAACAAACCACAATCCAGAACTTCAGAGACTCTATATCAACCACATAGAACTAGGCCAGACTAATTTCTTCCCATCCTGAAGCTCAGGGAAATTTGCAGAAGAGGGGGTGGTAAGATTGTAAGAGCAAAAGGATGGGAGGAGCAATGATTTGCAAGATACTCCACACAAGTTAGGGCCGAAGCAACCATAATTGGACTTTGCATGCCCTGCGCAATGTCCAACACCCTATTGACCTCACAAAGTCTAGCATCTGCTAAAGGCACCAAGATCCTTGGAGGCAAGGGATTGACAGCCACAGTAGTGTTCCTATGCTTAAGGGGAGCACAGGAAAGGGTTCAGGGAAATGCCACTGGGTCCTTGTACGTCATCGGAGAGCCCAGAGGAGAGTCTGGCATGCACATTAAAGGACTCTCTGGGGATTGGGGGGGGAGGCACTCGGGGATGGGGAAGGAGGGGTGAGGGGAGGGGGAGCAGGGTGTTCGGGGGGAGGAGAAGGGAGGGAGGGAAGTAGTGTACCTATTAGGTTTGTATGAGCAGAAATAATAATAAAAAATATTTAAAAAATGGCAGATGGAAAAAAATAATAATAATAAAAAGCAAATATCAACCCTAAAAAAAGAATTTATTCTCATCTCCTTAATTTACTTTACTTTCTAATTAGCCTTTAAGTCTCATCAGTCCATCTCCTCCACTATAAGGGAGAAAGAATGAGAAGGAGTAGTCACCCCATTAATAAACTCAGTGACAAGGATGGAGGGTTTCTATATGACCCTATTCTGGATCTGGCCATTGTCTTTGGATATATGTTGATGGAAATTGTCCCCTGATTTTCCACTTACCTGATGGAGCCTCTGTTATTGGACGACCAGCTCCTTAGTGTCCATATTCGCCACCCCTTGACCCCAAGCACATGAGAGTGCTGTCAATGTTTCTTGTCTTGTTTCTCATAATAACATGCTGATGGTTAGCTAATCCTAATGTAACATTGTTGCCACGCAACTGTAACTCATAACTGTAACACAGCTGTAACACAAAAATAGGAAAAGTTCCACACTCATTTGTCTTTGGGCCGTGTGCAACTTCCTGTTTCACATTGTAACACTATTGTACATTAGGGCTTACCTTCATTTGTAATGCTTCTTATCTTGTGCATTCCCTGAGAGAGAATTCTTGCTTCTCTTGACAGCACAGTGAACAAGATATAAGATGGAAGGCATGCCATAAATATTTGTTCAAAGAAAGAAGAAACAAAGAGACTAGCGTTACTTCTGAATGTAGCAATTCTTTTTGCTGTATGTCTGTCATTCTCATCTTCCTTCTCTTCCCAGTCCTTTCCTCTTTTTTTTTTAGTTATTACAGCTATTGGTTGTAATTGCCATCATTACTGTTATCATCATCACCATCATAATTATAATCATCATCTAATACCACCTCTATAATAGCAGAAAATATAAGTAATGGCTAGGACCTGGATAGAAGGCCAGCAAAAAAAAAAAAAGGCTGCAGGGTTATTGGTAGCAGTCAAAAGACTTGGGGGCAAATGATTGCACTTAGGATCTGCCTTTCCACAGACTCTCTTTTTTAAAAAGCTTCTCTTGGAGGAGACTAGCAGGTGCTTTTATCAGACAGACCAGTGTGTACATCCACCTGAGTGTTCCTAATGGAAATGAAAGGTTTACGATAGTTAATAGTGCTTGAGTCACTCGACTCCATTAGAAGTGCTTACAAAAACCAGGAATTTGAATGAGTTAAACAAATTTTAATCTTCCTTTGACTGTAGCCATTTTTCTCTTTCAGAGTTCCCTGTGTTTGAAAACAGGTACCTGATTCTCACATGCCTGGAAATCTACCACCTTCTCATATGGAGAGTAAATGATTTTCATACTAAAAGTCACACCGAAGCAGTGGACAATGGTCCAGGGACTAGAATTCAGGCTCTCTGAATTACAGGCTAGAGGATTTCTCATTCTCTTGATTTGTACAATGGGAACTCACTGGGAGAAAGGCAGAGGTGAGTTTGTAAGGACCCGAAGTGTAGCTGCATGTGGATTTGAGTTCTGGCGAAGGGAATGAATACAGGTCTTCTGCTGCTGTTCCTTCTTGCCTGACTCCTTCACATTTGCTTCCTCCATTCTCCTCTGATGTTCTCCTTTCAGAGGTTCCATTTCTTTACCACCTTCTTCTCTCCATATAATGGGCCCCTTTTTACTATCATCTTCCCTCCTTCAAATCTGGATCCCCCTCATCATTTACTTTCTTACTCTCTTTCTCCTGTCCTGCTCTGTAGGTTCAGTAGACATCTAAAAATGTAAAATGCTAGATTTTTAAGGGACATTAAAGATATGTAATTTTGATTAATTTATACCATAGCCATTTTCATATGGACTATTTGACCGCCAATGAGCCTTTGAAAAGTCCTAAGGTTTTTCTTTTGAAATGGTAACATATTTTTTGAGTAAAGCTAATTCCAGTACTGGAAGGCAAAAGTTTTTCTTGGGAACTTTGTTTCTGTTCTCACAAAAGGTATGCTCATCAATCTTTCCGGTTATAGAAATTACATGAAATGAACTCTGAATTGTGGAACAGGATGCAATTATAGCTTGCACTAACATCCTGCCCTTGAGGATGACAGTGGCAAATTGAGAGCAAGAGTTTGAATACAGAACAAAAAGACCAGTATCCAGGCAGGGTCTAGCAACGATGGAATTTAGTTGAACAGAACTTTGATAGGCAAAACTGCTGGATGGTGAGAAGTAAGCCATTACTAGAGGCTTGGGATTTTGGTGGCCATGGGACGAGACAGAGTCTAGGGTAGCTACAAAACAGACTTTTGGTGCTAAGGATCAGTGGAAGATAAAAATTTTTCTTTTCTTGGTATAATGGGGTTTCTGCAGCCCCATTATTATGGGGAACACACATCTTCTCAGCCTTTCTGTCTCCAGGATGGAATCTCCTAAAAGGCCAGGAATACAAGTGAAAGCATCAGTTTTATTAACGGTGGATCCATTATTGACAGTGATGGATGCTGTAGCTTTTGCAAACCTGAGGCTCTTTGGAGACAGCTCATCTGGGTTATTCTTTTCTCTTTAGCAATCCATTGCTGTATATGGGTCAAGACTCCTTGAGAACCAGGAGAGAAGTTGATGACAGGCAACTCTTCTCTCTGACTAGGCTTAGTGAGGAGCTAAGAGAGCATCTGAATGAGGTTGCACATGACTATGGGTAGATGCTCTAGGCCTGTCCCATAGCCTTCCAATATAGATAATCTTGATTGCAGTTCCCCCCCCCCCAGGAAAGATCAGAGATCACTGAACCAAATTTTTTTTCATTCCCTCCTAATTTTGTGGCCTGAACATGTTATTTACTACTCTCTTAGTTTCTTTAACTGTAAAATGGAGTGCGATATTGTAAAATTAAGGGCAAGTTAGTACGAGCATCTACTGCTGTGGGTATAATGCTATATACAAGTTATCGTAAGTCTAGAGTGTGTGTGGAACGTGACAATATGTAGAAGCTATTGAGAAATTAATGCTTTTCTACCTATATGATGAATTAGCTAGACTGGATTAATGATCAAGTATAGCTAAGATTCAGTCTGACCATCTATTTTCCTTTGCTCCTTTCTGCAGGAAAGAAAAGGTCCCACATTTCAGTTCTTGGACATCCTTCTGCCTGAGGTTCTGGGTGTGAACTAGCCCACCAGTTAGATTCTCTTGTAAAGCTTGGAAATCAACAACGAATAGATAGTCACTCTGTGGCAAGTCGGCTGCTGTGGAAAGAACATTTCTCTGCAGTAGTGTCCCAGAGCCTGGTCACTCTTTCAGTGGGCGTTGATGGCAGTTTTCTTCTGATGTCCCTTGGGGGGCAGCTGTTCTGCTGGACGACCACCTTTTGGGAGAGAGTTTTAGGAATCCTTGGCGACTCAACCAGGAGTTCACTTCTCTTCTAGTTCAAACACACCATTTTCTATCACATTCCTTTCTTCCAGGTAACTTCTGTTTTCTCTTTTCTACAACTAAACTCGGATCTCACAGTTTCATATGTGATTATTTTAAGTCTAAAGAAAGGTAAAGGAAGAGGACTGTTACCTGATTTCCAAGGTTGTAGGAACATAGTTATTAATTGTCTCATTGCTGTTGATTTTCTACTCAGAAATGCCTACCTAGAAATATTTTCTTATAAGTTTGTGCTATGAGGACTTTCTTAGCCTTGGTAAGGTGCATTTAGGAGTTTCCTACTTCTTCTATAACATATTGTTCTCTGGTTAACTATAAGCAGAAAGCCTGGCTGTCAATAGCCATACTGAAGAGTCTATCATTATGTGATGGAACATGGGTATTATATAATGAGTCACTTCAACAATGAAGAGATTAAGGTCCAGTTGTTTTGCTGATATAACATGTAGTATCCTGTCTAATAATTTAAGGTTGCACATTAAATGAGTTTCCTAGTGTGACAAGAGAGGAATTATGTAGGCTGATCTCACGGTTTTATCTTTGTATTTTTATAGGACATCAACTTAGATCTGGAGAGGAAAGGAAGAAATCCTTCTGGAAGGTTAAATCAATTGACACCTGAGGTTGCACATCTGACTTTGGATGAAGTTACCAGACACAATTTAAAAGGCATTGCCCACTGTGAAGCTACCGTGTTACAAAGCATGGTGGACACAGCTATGTGAATTCCTCGTGACTAAGCAAACAGCCACTTAGAACAGTTCTTTACACTACATGTCAAAGATAAGCTCAGTAGTTCAATTGTGCAAATTAAGCAATTAGAATATATTGTTAGTATTATTTATTTATTATTTTTAGTTTCTAACTCTGAATCTGCCACTTCTAGATTCAGCAGAAATGACTGTAATAAAAGTGAAACATTAATTATTCATCCAAAAGGAATGACTGTGTTAATGGTGGAGCGCGTTGGTATAAAACACTAGGTGTAGTAAATCTCTTAGTTGGAGTGATAATGAGTGCCCACAATTGAACAGAGATTAGGTGTCTCTTTTAGTCATATATTTCACTGTTCTCCATGGTTTCATGTGCTGGAAGCTTAGGCCCTGGTGTACAACGTGGGGTTATGAAACTTTTAAGAAGTAAGTTTCTAAAAGTGACTGGGTTTCTCATCCCTAAATAGGACATCTCACGTATCCTTTACCCTGAGACTCATAGAAAAAAGCACAGTCAGATGATACCTTTTAGGTGTGACTAGTGATACCTTTTAGGTGTGACTAGTGATACCTTTTAGGTGTGACTAATGATACCTTTTAGGTGTGACTAGGCCTCAGTAACCATGAACCCATAATGGCTGGGTCTACTTTTATGGGACCACAAGATTTGTCCTGTCTGCTTTAAGTCATGAAAAGGGAAAGACCTCAAGAATCACCACACCCTTTCAAAGGTAAATAATGGGAGAGGGGGAGAAACTTCTCCCTAGTGATAGGCCCACTAGTATATTGTCTTTTCTCCAGCCAATGCCCAGACATATCTTTACTAGGATCCCAGATGGGACTTAGTGAGCGATAAACACATGGAAGGACATGGGAGCAAGGAGGAGACAGATGGGGACAAGAAAGTTTGTTCCAGGAAAAATAGGGATTGGGATTAATGAGGAGTGCAACTGAAACTAATAAATGTGTAAAGCCCCAAAAGAATACAATACAAATTTAATGCCAGAAAAAAGAGATAAGGCCTACTAAAAAGTGATTATGGGTAGGTGGGTAAAAATATTTGCCACCCGAAACCCTGTGTTCAGAGTCATTGGAGCCCACATGAAGGAAGGAGAGACCAACTCTGGGAAATTGAATGCTGGCCTTAATGTGCGATATGGCAAAAATGCACAATAAATAAATAAATAAATAAATAAATAAATAAATAAATAAATAAATAAATAAAATAAATGTAAAAACATTAAAAAAGTGATTAGACTGTGGAGTTATGTCTGTTACGATGGATTACTGCTATCTCTCAGGAGTTCTAGCTCTCATGATCTAGAATAGACCCATGTTGTGAGAGAATTTAGCCACCAAGCAAGGATACTACATATACTTGATTTTTCTGTATATGGCTAATTCTCTTGGTGCTTCTCTATCATGATATGATACAACCAGCACTTTACTGGGATGTCAGTACTATGCTCTTTGAACTTCTAGTCCCCAGAATTGTGAAAAAATAAGATTTGCTTCTAAGTTGTCTACTCTCAGGTAAATGTAATACAAAATAGACCAATACATACATTAGGGCTGGATGACAGAGTGATTTGATTACTATGATCACTGTAAATTATAGCGTTACATTTATTCAGTGGACAGAGAGTCTCAGTGGGCTGATACTATCCAGCAAAAGGAAAGACTCAGTAAATAGTCATAATAGTTAGTCTTTGCTTATAAACTTGGTGGGATTTAGCATCCCTATAAAATAGAGACTATCTAGATTAGCTTAATTGAGGTTGGAATACATGCTCTAAATATGGGCACTATCATTCCATAAGTTGGGGTTCCAGACTGAATGAGAAGAAAAATAAGGAAGAGGAGGAAGAGAGGAAAGGAGAGGAGAGGGGAGAAAGAAAGAGCAAGAGAGCAAGAATGAGTGAGAGCTGAGCACAGCATATTCATCTTTTTCTGCTTCCTAAGTGTGGATGCAATATAAACATCTGCTTCCCACTCCTGTGGCCATACCTTCTCTGCCACGATGGATCATCTGAAGCTCCGGGACCTGTAGCTAGAGCAACTTCTTCTTTCTCTGCTCTCTGTTTCTGAATGTCTTTCCCATTTTGATTCCTTGTTTTGCTAACACACATGCTTTAGGATTTTGCTGATAAAAGATGCTTGGGAGATTTATCAGTTTATAGGACAAATTCAAGTTCCAAATGCTTAGAAAGTCATAGGAGGCTATAGCAGCTTTGGGTTATTGAAAGCTGCCTCCCTTTCTAAAGCTAAGTCTTTGTATATAAAGGAGGAAGTAATTCCTAGAACCTAGAAGCAGAAAAGAGATTTGAGATATAAAACCAAGCTCATATTGACTTCACAGTGGATTCCTTAGGTTTATTTTTGTGTAACTCTTGTTAGCCTTGCATGGTCATCTTTGACTGATGACCTTTTCTTGTTTACCTTATACCTTTAGAACATTTTCCTGTGTTCTGTGAGGCTGATTTAACTTTATTTTTTAAACATTCATCATATGCTGGGAGTAATTTAAGACATATTTTACTTTCAAGAGCTTGCTTTAGGACTAATTAATTTAATGGGTGGCCTAGCCCATGGTTGATGTGGCTAGTCCTTGAATAGCTGGATAAGATGGAGATAAGGAAATTGGCATCCTTCTATATTCTTGGCCAAACACACTGGTCTGGCTACTAAGGATTATCTTTCTCTCAGCCATTATATGGAAATGGTATGGTCAGTTCCCTTGGACCTGAGTATTGGTAAGGGCTCTCTTGCCAAGTTGGACAAGGAACTGTAATTGGACTATTACAAGTTGGAATTAAACCTCCTGTTACCTTAAGCTGTTTGATTATAAATGTATTGACAATATGCAGGGTAACTGCAGCATTACCTTTCCTGAGAACTCTGGTTATATGTAATAATGTAATATTACGAAGCTGTTTGGAAGCCATGACATTACTGATATAGGTGTTATTATAGAGTAATCTGGTGAACCACTGTCCTGGGAAAGCCTTGATGTAACATTACTCTGTCCTCCCAGGGCTGAGTCAGAGTCCTTAGAGAAAAGGTCTCCAACCTTCTGTAGAGGGTGAAGGTCAGTGATCTGAAGTAAGGGAGAGACAATGCCAGTATCAAGATTTAAGATGCAATTCCATCCAACGTTTCTCTTTTTATCATAGTATCCTACAGTGTTCTGTTGGCAGCTTCTTGAAAATTGTAATTGAGTATTCAGAACAATAAATCTTCATTTCCTTCAAGAGTCAGTATCTGGAAACTTAAAACTTGAAATAGACTTGCAAATACTCTTCAGCTTTTATCTTACTTCCAGAGATATTTGCTTCCTTTTTGAACCTTTAGAGATCTTGTAGTATAAGCAAAAAAAAAAATTTCTTGTCTTTCCTTAGAGTTGGCTGAGGAACAATCATCTTTCTTGGTCTACAAGTCATTTCCCACTAACAGATGTCCAGCTCTGCTTTTTCTCCAAGTCTTCATCTTCTCATGATGTATTTTATGGATTCACATGAAGGAGGAAATCAGAAGTGGAAGTATACAGAGTCTCCTTCTCAAGAGAATGTCATCACAGGATTGAAACCTGAAGATAGCCAGCGCATGCACTTCACAGAAAGCCTACTGCTTCCTGTAGTTTGTGGGTTCCTCCAGGGATTGTCTTTGTGCTGGCGAGAAGTAGGTCTTTAATTCATGAGCGTGTTGCTCCTTTGAAGTTCATTTACCTTCACCACCACTGGACTTATATTCTGAACTATGGGCTACCTTCTGTTTTGTTCTATGCTGTATCATTTGTTTCTGTGACCTCACCCTACTCCAGGAATCCACTGTGAAGTCAAGCCCCTATCTTTATCCAAGGTGAGTCTACAGTTTGTGAAGGTCCCTAGTGTGCATTTTCTGGATACCTTACTAGGGGTAATATTCCTATGCTCCTAGCTCATGCCTCTTTAGATTGGAGGTTAGCTGCTTTGCTATATGTATTTCAGAGACTACAGTGGCTGAATGTATATACATTTTGCTTTCAAAAGTAATGACCTTTTCTGCTTTCAATTAGTAAGTATTTTCATGCCTTTCGCTCAAGGATTCACAAAGGTAGAATATTTAGGAGTTATTTTTACTGAGAGATTTACTTTGTTTATGCAAAGTTGCCTCAATGACAACTTCTTTGTGACTCTGAGAGCTGACTTGACTAAGTTGACAGAGGGTGAAGTGAGGTGAGTTACAAATTTAAAGATTTTTGTGGCCAGTTGTGTCTACAAGGCTGCAACGTGCCGATGTTTCAATCTTGTGGAAACTGACTGGATTTCATGGAATTTGAAGCCAATCGAAGAATGGTCAGCTGGACTTGTTTCAAGAATTTAAAGCATTCAGAGAAAAAGCTACGGTGACTGAGAAATTGAGGACAGCGAGAGCAATGGGTCATGCTTGGTTATGCACCGCCTTGATGCCAGTTTGGAGTAAGAGCTGAAATTTGTTGTCGAAAACCACCGTGGAAAGTGGGAACATTAACTGCAGATTGCTGGGTAGTGGAGAATTACTCACTCAGAATTAGAGTCAATCTTTCCTTGGTGGGCTAGGGACCCTTGGTTCTTTCCACTGAAACAGAGTCCAAGTGCCTCTTTCTTCCAAGTGCAAAAGAATGACTATTGAAAGAGCCAAGACAGAAAAGTTATTGCCATTTTTGTTCCCTAGGGCATGACTGGGAGTTAAAACAGAGATGGAGAGGACTCATAGACAAAGAAAGAATATTGTCAAAATTGCATGTAATCCCTTTAAATGAAGGACATTAGACTTCTTGATTTGTAAGTGGCCCAAATGAGCAAACTTTTCTCTAAAAAGCTGCTTTAAGATTAAAAATTATGAATTTTCTTTAGCCCTGTGATTAGAGTGTAATACATATTTATGTTCCCCCCAGGCACCACACAATAAAATAGTGAAAGCCTTTAGTCCTTTAAGTAGTTCACAGTTTCATTGCCAAAGTTATTCTGTAGATTTTATGCTTAAAGTAAGGTCAGTGTACCACACTGTATAAATTATTCTAAGTAATTGTTCAGTTATTTTATAGCGTAGTCACAGGATTTTTTCATTATTAAACCTAGCCTTTCCTTTAAAGTAAGGATGAGAAGGGCATGATAAATCACAGGGCAGCTTGCCACTGGGGTTTCAGCTTTACCTGTGATAAGAGTTTAATAACAATCTGGCCCAGACACCAGTTCCCTCTCAATTACCTTTCCACCTGGGCATTAGTTCACACTGTTTATTAAAAACTCCCCTTGTAGTTTTTAAATGGAGTGTTTTAGATTAATGCCCCCATGGAGTTTAACTTCATTGCACTTCATTAAAGTTAGATTGTACAAAAGGTTACTTCAATTAAATCCAGAGTGCGACCTTAAATCTCTATAGATTTTTTCCCCCCACAAAATGTGATAAAGTTACTCCGTCAATCCTTTGAGATTAACAAGGCAACATCCCTTTCAGTAACCAAAGTGCAAAACCTTGTGTGCCTGTTCTCAATTTTCCTATGACTATATGTTTGGGTTTAAAGAATTAGAAGCCAATCTTTGGAAAGAGCCTGGAGTTGTGCATGGATCAAATTACGGAAGAGCAGACCCACTACAGGAGGCTGGACAGTCTATGAAATCTTTTGTCCCATTCCCTTAGATGCTGCAAGTTCAATGCTACAGAAAATATTTTGTTTCCCATGTAATAAAAATATTTTTCTAAGCAGATTAGTTTGTGTCTCCTAGCAAGAAAGTGATACAAAATTTCCAGAGATTTCTTTCTCATCTATTCCAATCTGTAAAACATAGCTTATGGCAGTTAACCAGTTTCCACTGAAAATTCATGCTAATTGGCGACATTAATTGCCTATCCTACATCATGGCAAGGTGGCCTCATTATCTTGAGGCAATGTGTAAATTGATGCTCTTTAACACCATAACTCAACTGCTCAATTTTATCTATTGCTGGACTCAAATAACTCAGTGAAACCAGCACAGGTCTATTTTCTTCTCTTTCTTGGATGGCTGGGATGTTAAATCAACACAAACTGAGGACTTGTTCATGATTTTTTCTTACAGTATAATTTTTAAAATACTATTAGCTTTATTAAAATAGAAGTGAATTGGAAAACTTTTTCTTTGAGGAACTGGCATTTAAATAATGTTTATGTGGCATTTCTTTCTTCCTGCATCTGAGTTTATGCTTTTGTGGTTCTGCTTTTCTGTTGTGTCTTTTGCTTTTTAGCTTAAGTTCTGTTTACATGACATGGTGAAAGTGGCACTCAGTAAGGCATGCCAAATAATGCAATTAATTATTTTAATGCCTCAGTATATATTTGACAATATTTGCTACCTATTTGTGCACAAGATCCAAACTAGGCAAGAGGACAGAGGTGAAGTGTCCTAAGAAAAGTGACATAAAGGGTCTCCTCCTGGATATATTCATCTATTGTGTGAATCTCAGTGTGAAGACATGATAACTTGTGTTGACATACAATATTGTGGAAATGATGGAAGAGCCATTAAATGATTATCAGGGCTGGAATGATGGCTCAGGGGTTAAGACTCTGTCTTGCAAGCAGAAGGTCCTGAGTTCGGACCCCAGGTCCCATGTAGAAACGCTAGGCAGAAATGGTGGTGGCCTGCACTTCCAGTCCTGGTGGGCAGAGCCTTGGGAAATCCCAGAGCAAAGCAAGAAGGAGGTAGAAGCAATCCAAGATGATTCCTGAAGTCACCCTTGGTCTTCCACAGGGACATCCAATGTCCTCTGAAACAGACACACACACACACACACACACACACACACACACAAATACATAAAATATAGAAAAATGATTATCACCAATTGACAACCTAGTTCATTAAATTGTCATGTTATCTATTTTGACCTGCAGAGCATAATCAGAGAATGTATTTTGATTTTTTAAAAGATTGGAGTTGAGGCCAATTACTACCATAGCTTTCAGTGCTTTGATGAAACCCCAGGTGTGGACCTTCTGGCTGAAAATCTATGGATTTGTATTATTGGAACATCTGGTGTGTTTTGAGGGCTTGCAATTTCTGCATATTCATTGTGGAAGAACCAAGAAAGAAGGAATTAGCAAATTTCTACAGAAATTTTTGATTCTATTAAAGAGTTTGGGAAGATAAAAATGACAAAGAGATTTTGGACTTTCTTTGGCACTGTCCTGACATCCTTGACTCTGAATTATGGATCTGCTTTTTAATGAATAATTTCTCTTGCTATATAAGGAATTAATAGCATCAAAAATGACGAAAGTAGATCTTTGTCGTAGCAAAGAAATGGATGAATATCAGAAGTGAGGTAAAGACAAACCTTGTTTACTTAAAATTATTTCTTGTGTATATGTGTGTGCACTAACAAGCATGCCCTGACATGTGTGTGGTTGGTTCACGCATGTGACTTGTGAGAGTTGCTTCTGTCTTTCCATCATGTGGGTGGTGAACATCAAACTCAGGGGGCTCTGGGTTGCTGGGTCTCTGTGGGAAGCGCCATTACCTGCTGAGCCATGGGCCTAGCAAAGTTCTGGATCACTGCAGGTGCTTCATGTTTATTTGTTTAAAATGGGTTTCCCAGTTACTCTGTATGTGGCTGATGCATTCATGATTAAAAAACTTAAGTTTTTTATTCTTTTTATGATGGTCTGGTTGCATTTCCTAGTTCACCTTGGCAGATCTCATGTCACCACCAGGGGGCAAAGGAACAGGCTACACCAATATCCACGGGACTGCTGTGAGAGGGGCAAACCTCATTATCCAACATCATACTTGTCCGACTGTACCAAAGAATGCCAGCTCGCTGAACTAACTCCCTCCATGTTACTGATCTTTCCAGGAAAAAGTCCCATTTACATGGGCTTGATCATCCCCATCAATTAGACAATCTCCTGGAGGCTACTCATGGCTTACCTTAACTACTAAGTCTTCATTGCTGCACCTAGAGCTCAAACCTTTGTCATGTAGACACCTGTATCTAATTATCACAATGGGTAAGACGAACTGTATGAGAACAAAGTGAAATGCAGTTTTAATTCCAAGAGACAGCATCAGTTGTGGGTGCTTAACATGCAAGTATTCAGTCATCATTTAACCTTCTCAAGCTATAGACTAGCTTCAGATTTATGATTTGGAAAATGAATGTCATAGTTCTCCTTGATATGAATTAGTCAGGATGTGAGTCGTCCTTGAAGATTCAAGCTGGGTTACTGGAGTGGTCATGAGTCATATGCACATGGATGGGAATTTTAGAAGGTATAAGGCAGAAAGGTTAGCATCATAATCATAGATTTTGAGGTCACAGTATTATAATGGAAGTCAGGACCTTGGATAGATCCTTCATCTGCTGAAGTTGTGATGAGAGACTGCTTTCTTTCAATTATGGCCATTTGTTTAGATTTAGTTGCTAATGAGGCAATTGAGGTAATGAGTTGCTAATGAGTAGTTGAGGTAAGCCATGAACTGGCCTCCAGGAAATGTGGCCTCCCACATATTTTGGGGGGAGGGCAACCTGATGGAATAGCCTTGGTCTTTGTCTCTCCCAGTGTACCCATCATGTAAAAGATGGAGCAGAAGTTCACAGAGTTTGGCAGATGCCAGATGGTATTGGTGAGCTGGTTTAATACTTTTCTTTCTAACTTAGATTTAAAATTCTTGGCATTTCTTAGTTTTATGCCAGCTCATCAGTCTATTTTCGAAAGATTTAAAAAATACTATATTCTCTATTATTTCTTATTTTCATCCTGCATATCCAAATAATTATATATACAGAAATAGGAGTTAAGATTGTTTCTTTGTAGCTATCTCATTAGAGGAAAGTCTTGGAATATGAGTATTTATTTATTTATTTATTTTAAATTTTATTATTTATTCAATTGTGTGTGTATGCGTCTGTGCACGTGTATGTATGTGTGTGTATGTGTAGAACCACAGGACGAATTTGGGAACCACCATGGACGCCTCCACCTCCTCCTTGTTTACTCTGCCCGGAGATTGCACAGGCTCCGTCCTACCAGGACCAGAAACACAGGCCGCCCCCGCTTCCGCCTGGCGTCTATACGTGGGATCTAGGATCCGAACTCAGGACCTTCTGTCTGCAAGGCGGAGGCTTAACCCCTGAGCCACCTCTCCAGCCCCGGAATATGAGTATTTAAATACATGCGCCCAGGAAGTGAATCAATAGGATCAAAGTGCTGTTTGTTGATCAAGGTTTGAGAAGAAAGAACCAAATTTAAACATTGTGATATAATTTGTTTGGATCTTCATTGTGTGACATTTCTTCAATTTAGGCACCTCCATGTGGAATAATATTCCAAGGCACTCACAGACTAGTGTAATAAATGAGCCAGATGGATACAATCTGAATATAACAACCATATCAAACCAATAGTGTACACTGGAGTCTAGTTCCATTTATAGGCTCAGCTTCTGGCTTAATTATGAGCATATATTTGGACTCTGTATTTTAAGAAAATTTCCCAGGAGTATGCATATGTTGATAGCCACACTGTGGTCAAGATGGAAGCCCATTTAGTTAACTAAAAGACAAAAAAAGTCAATGGGTAGAATGATTTCTATTTGTATATATGTAAAGATTAAATTTTGTTACTTCTCATTAAACTGAGAACTTTTGTTGATAGTATTTGACAAGGAAAACTATAATTCATCATGCAGCCAAATTGGTCTGTATCTGACATAATGGTTTTAGAGGGCACCTTATTCAACTGTTATAATGCCCCATTGGATGTCTTTCATCCCTGTTTTCAAAGTCTAAGACAGTCATATAATTCCCTCATTCTTATTTCTCTTAAATTGGATTTTGAAGCCCTGTTGTATTACTATCAAAATATTCACACACATTTCAGGTGTTATGTAAAAATATATTGTTGCTAATTGATCCAATTAATTGGCCATAATACAGGATAATTTCCCCCAAATTCTGCCATTCTATTAAATGGATCAGTTAGTATGGTTTTGAACATAGAATGTTACATTGCACTATTGAAACTAACAAGAGTCAAATAAAAACCTTTCCTCCTATATTTGTGCAATAATGTTTCACTTACCTTAGTAATGATGTGAGGATGTAGGTATTTCATATAAATGTTTTTTCAGGTGATTGAAAGTTACTCTTAAAGAACTTTAACATGTTAAATTTTATCTAGTTGGGATGGAAAGCATTAAAAAGCATACCACTCTCCTTCTCTTGGATGTAGAAATAAGACTACACACACAATAAAAAAGTAATCAAACACATGTTTTCAACACACAAATTTTCCTTCTTTTTAAACAAAGTATATTAGATGCAATTTAACATTTATAAAATTACTGCTGTTATTGTGAACACTGTTATTATATTATGCTGCTGCTGAAATATGCTCAGAGAAGTATGTTGAGCAGAGAAACGACTCAAAATTTTATTTACCTGGTTATAGAAACTACGGCAAGCATAGATAACTCAACAAACAAGGCTGGCCAACTAGACTGATGAAATAACAGTTCATGTCTTTCTATCTTTACAAGTTCATTCTTAAGTTACTTATGTACTGTCTATATAGCTTTTAATTGTTTCCTACCTTGGTAATATATTGTGACTTCTTACTCATAGCCTTTTTTTGAGTTTAACTAATTCTTTTGGCTCTGTGTGTGTGTGTGTGTGCGTGTGTGTGTGTATGCATGTCTGTGTGTCATAGGACACTTGTGTGCTGGTGGAGGCTAAAGGGTGACTTTGTGAGTCATCATTGTCGCTTCTACCTCCTGTTTGCTTTGCTCTGAAGTGCAGGCTGCTATCATTTCTACCTGGCATTTTATGTGGGATCTGGGATCTGAACTCAGATCCTTCTACTTGTTAGGCAGAGGCTTAATCTTCCAAATTCCTATTTACTTACAGCCTTAAGTATTCTTGCTGACTTTCTCTCTTATGCTATGTGTCACTGCATTACATGGTGATGTTATTTTCCTACGCAGTTGCCCCACTGGTGATCATTTATACCTTTTGGTATTTAGTTATCATGAGCATTTCATAAGCACGATTGTATATCAATTTCCGAAGATATCTTAGTTTACTTAGGAAATGTTTATGAAGCACCTGAAATGTTCTGGATGCCTTTTTGGCTGGCTGAGGTGTAGGTGCAAACGAGCCTTGCTCCTATTAAACTTCCATTGTAATACATATATAGACTGATGGCAAGCATACAGATAAATTATAGAGAGAATTAGAAAATGACAGGGGACAGGAAGCCTGAAAGATTCCCTCTTATTTAAAAAATTATTATTATTGTATGTGAATGTGTATATGATGTGTGAGTTTGTGCATGTCATGCACTGGAGATCAGAAGACATCTTCATGGAACAAGTTGGGGTAGAGAAGCTGCGTCATCAGAATAGAACAAGACTTACTCTAGCTGAATCAATACTAACAAACATGTGCAAAAACTCAGATCCGCTAACAGTGATAAAGGGGACATTGGCTTCTCTTGCTGTGGCCTTTGCTAGCAGTGTTTTCTCAGTACCTGGAAGACTGGTGAGAATAGCACCCTTCAGATATCCCCCTCCCCAAAAAAAGGATTTTCATTAGAATTTTGGAAAATAAACTGTACATCCACAATAATTCCAAAGTGTAACTCTACTTTGTTTATGTTTATCTTATCTATTATACTGCTAGGCCCTTCAGAAGGCTCCTAATGTGTATGCAACTAGGTTTGCAATTAGTTTTAAAGTGATACCAGATTTCTGAAGATAAGGGAGAACCACTCTCTCTCTTTCTCTCTCTTATTTGTGCTTATCAGGTGCTTTCTGGAGAGGGTGTATTGGTTCATACTTCCACCTAATGTCTTTTTTTGGCCTGACTTTGAAAACCTATGCTTCTAAAGAAAGAAATAGATCTCCTGTTTTGTTAAGTGAAGTTTGTCTTCTTGTTTAAGGTGCATTATTTTATTTTAGGGATTTTCAAACACATTTATATAGTCATTGTATATAATGCTTTGTAAAATTTCTGTGTATGTCTTGGATGCTTGCAGTCTTCTGGGGAAAGTAGGAAATAATATGTTACATACTAGGTAGCTAAGAATAACAGAAATTTATTGTCTCTGAAATCTAAAGACTAAAGATGTGAAAGTCAGCGGTACGTGTGGCAATGTGCTTTTGCAATCCCAGAACTCAGGAGGATGAGGCAAGGGGATGGTGAATTCAAGGCCAACGTGGATGACATAACTAGACTATCTCAAGAAAGAGAATGAGCGAGTGACATGTAAAATTTAGAGTTCTGGTTGGTCTTAAGCGCTCTGAAGCTTGTAGGGTATTGACCCCGGGCTTTTTTCTACTTTCTGGCAGCTTCCTGGCAATCTCCGACCTGCTTGGCTTTTAGTTATGTCTTTTAAATCATGTTTCCACACAATGGTCTCCTTGTGTGTGTCCCTCTGTTTCTGTTTCATAAGGACACAGTTATACTGGATTTGGGTCCTTCCTAATGATCTCATTTAATATGAGCATCTGGAAAGACCACATTTTTAAAAAAGTCATGCCAAGAGGCAACGGGGAGTGAGGACTTCAATATCATTTTTGGGAGGGGGAAAATAACTCAACCCATAATGATGATGCTAATTCTCATTTCTTATTTCTGTATCTATTGGCCTCCCAACAATTGATGACATAAAAATAGAATTTATGTCCTAAATTCCTGTATGTACTCTCCAATCCCGGAAGTGATTTTCTTGTCTCAATGAAGTGTTCTGAGCTTGTGACATGGATCGGAATCATATTTGGGTTTATATTCAGAATCTTCGATATGGTCAAGGAAGATTTCTGTCCATTTTCACAAAAGCAGCTGTTAAAAGGCACCAGGATCTGTCCCAGGTAGATTGTGTGGACAGAAGGGACAAGATTGTCCACAGTGCCCTCCTGGGAAATAAAGACATAGGTCAGAAGAACTGTCACAGAACAGATGGTTAAGAAAAACAACTTGGGAGTTGGAGAGATGGCTCAGGGCTTAAGACTCTGTCTCACAAGCAGAAGGTCCTGGGTTTGGATCCCATGTCGCATGTAAAACCCTCAGGCAGAAACCGCCCTCACTGGTGGGCGGAGCCTGGGAAATCCCAGAGCAAAGCAAGAAGAAGATAGAAGCAATCCAGGATGATTCCAAAATCAGCCTGGATCCTCCATAGGGACATTAAAAAAAAAGTAAAAAGAAAAGCAACTTGGAAGTCTGGTTCTTTCTTCTGAGGCCCACCCAGTGGCAAAGGACTAGAACAGGGATGATGGGCTGGTATCTCTGACGATGCCATTTTTCTCTTTTGGTAAGGAATGAGGAAAGAGAGAGAGAGAAAGAGAGAGAGAGAGAGAGAGACAGAGACAGAGAGACAGAGACAGAGAGAGACAGAAAGAGAGAGACAGACAGAAACATAGAATATAGTAGATACTCCCTCTTCTATAAGTGAACAGAAAAGTATAAGATCAATTTTCTTAATTTCCTGGTTCTATATTTACAATTATTTTGCTTTTACTGCCAATATATTTCCTAACATATTTCTGGCCATGTCTGTTTCTAGCAGTCTATTTTTCTGTTCTCTTGTGCAGAAACCAAAAGATAGCTTTGCTTAGTGTTAGACCTTGAAGATAACATGACATCCATAGCTTTGGAGAGTTCCTTTTTAATATCTGCATGTTCTTCCTGACTGAATCTTTTGTTGCAATTAGTTTTAAAATGAGACAAGATTTCTGAAGAGTTCATTGCCAGGTAAGGGAGACCCACTCTCCCCTTCCCTCCTCTTATTTGTTTTATGCGTAGCAAAACTTACATAACATTGACCTTTGTTTTGAGTTGAAAACAAAATGCAATATTATTTTCTTTCAGAGCAAATTCCCCATGAGTTAGTTTCCTTGGTGAAAAGATTAATATCACCATGGTGGCATAGTCAGCGCATTTCAGATATTTTCCATTCTTACTTCTAATATCTTTGAATACTGGCAGAGTGCTGGGTAGTGAAGTGTTTTCCCACCTATTCTGCTTTGCCTTTATTTGGCCTGTTTTTCTTCTGTAGGAGTGAGATTTAAAAGCAAGTAGCTAGTGAGCGCCAACATGTGGAAGGTGCATCAAAGGCTTTTTTGGGTGAATATTTTATCTTTCTGGGTAGGAGTGGACAGCATCATGTCAGCCATTTGTTTAATCCTGGCATCCAGAGTTTCACTTTGAACCCTGGGGTGAGAACAGAAAGTAAAACAGCAAACAATGTTCTTGAGAGTTTTTGCAGTCTTATGACAATTCCACAATTATTTTTTCTCATATTACAAAAAAATCTAAATATGCTGAAAGGAATGTCAGAATCAGTAATTGAGCAGGCCACTTGTTCTAAGAGAGTGCCAACAATTGTGTTAAACAGGAACCTGGTTCGAGGAAAGTATGAAGACCATCTTTGGAGGTAGGGCAGGACAGTTGTGCAGATGAGATGACTTCATCTCTTTCCAAGTCTTTGTTTTCCTTCTGCTTCTTCATTCATTAAGAAGACCAAGCTCTCACTTGAATTGCTACTAAAAGCATCAGTTGATCTTAGCTTCAGCCTTCTTTCCATCACAGGACAGTCCCACTCAGAATCTACCTAAAATGAAATCATTTTCAGTTTTAAAGTATTTATCACTTTTAACTTTTTTTTTTATTATGTATTCAATTGTGCATGTGTATGTGTGTGTGTGCATGTAGGTGTGTGTGTGTAGAACCACGCACGAATTCGGGAACCACCATGGACCGCCTTTTCCTTGTTTACTCTGCCCGGGGATTCACAGGCTCCGCCCTACCAGGACCGGAAATGCAGGCCGCCTCCGCTTCCGCCCGGAGTCTATACGTGGGGTCGAGGATCTGAACTCAGGACCTTCCGCCTGCAAGGCAGAGGCTTAACCCCTGAGCCACCTCTCCAGACCCATTTATCACTTTTTCCAGCCAAATCTCTCCCCATCCTAAAGCTCAGGGAAATTTGCGGAAGAGGGGGCGCCAAGATTGTAAGAGCCTAAAGATGGGAAGAACCAACGATATGCAAGATACTCCACACAAGTTGGGACTGCAGCAGGCAGAATTAGACTTTGCCTGACTTGCATACTGGCGAACGCCCAAAGTCTAGCTTGGATTATAGGGACGAAGGCTACAAGCAGTAAGATCCTTAAAGTAAAGGGATTAACAGGCATAATAGAGTTCTCATACTAATGGGGAGCCCAAGAAGGGGTTCCAGGTTATGCCACTGAGTCCTTATCCCTTGCTAGGGTGGAGGACTCAGAGGGAGGTTTGGGATTCATACAAAGAATGCTCCAGGGCACAGGAGGAAGGAAAGGGGAGGCACTGGGAGAGGGGAAGGGAGGAAGAAGGGTGAAAGGAATGGGGGAAAGGGGAGAAGTGCAGGGCGGGGACAAGTGGGGAGAGGAGGAAGGAGGAAGAGGACAGTGGTACCTATTGAGCTTGTATGATTAGGAAAAAAATAAAATGTGGAAGAAAAAAATATTTATCACCTTTCTTTGTTCCAGGGTAAAGTTAAAAAAAAAAAACTCTATAATTAAGAATCCAGCGATGTCTCTGTCCAAGTTCCTGCCCACGTGTCACACCTCACATTGTGATCATGTAGCTAAAGCATTTTATAGAGTGGGTGACTGACTTATTACCAAAGGTGCATCTGGTGCCTTCAGTTCGACACCTACCCCTGAAGTTAAGGCTGTAATTTGAACTAGCTACTTCTGTATACAGATGAGTGCTAGAGCAGTGATTTACAAAAGTAATTGTTTATATTATTAAAAATAACAAACATTTCTAAGAGTTCCTCCCTATGTTGATTTTATTAGTCTATGTATGCTGTGTTTTAGTATTCTATTGATTTATTTCTGTGTGTGTGAGAGAGGAGAGAGAGAGAGGTGGATATATTCACTATGTGGGCTTCCAGGGATTGAACTCAAATTTTCTAGTTTGAAAGTAGGTGCTTTACCCACTGAGCTATCTCACTGGTTCTATATTTACTGTTGTAACAATTAAAGTTTGGAAATTATGAATGAAGACTTAGGTGTAGTGTCTCATGTCTGTAATCCTGAATTCAAGAGGCTGAGGCAGGAGGATTGCCCAGAGTTTAAGCCCGAGCTGAGCTATATAATTTGTTCCAGCCTATCCTGAACTACAGACTGAGACCTGGTCTCAAAAAACACCCAAAGATAAAGTTATTAAAACACATCTATTCATTTTTCTAAATGATATTAAATCAAACACATCTTAATGTGCATAATTATTTTTGTGTGAAAAAGCTATGTATAGTGAAAATATTCTTTTATACTTTTGCAAGCTTTTTCTTTTTTTTAAATTTATTTTTCCCACTCATACAAACTTGATAAGTACCCCATTCCCCTCCCTCCCTCCACCCCTCCCTGGATCCTCTTGCTCCCTCTCCCCCTTTTCCCATTCCTTTCCCCCCTCCCTCTCTTTCTCCCAGTTGCCCCCTCCCCCCCATTCCTGGAGCACCCTTTAGTGTGCATGTCAAAGTTCCCTCTGGGTCCTTCTCTCTGATGAGGTGTAAGGACTCAGTAGCGTTGCCTAGAGCTCTTTTTTGTGTTCCCCTTTGGTATAGGAACATCATTGTGGCTGTTAATCCCTTGCCTCTAAGGATCATAGTGCCTGTGATCCATGCTAGACTATGAGGGTTCAATGACATGTTGGTCATTGCACAGCTGATTACTTCAGCCCTAACGTGTGTGGAGTATCTGGCATATCGTTGCTCCTTCCCATCTTTAGGCTCTTACAATCTTACTGCCCTCTCGTCCACAAATTTCCCTGAGCTTTGGGATGGGGAGAGATTAGGCTGGCCTGATTCCTGGTGATTAATGTAGTGTCTCTGATTTTCCGAATTATGGTTTGTTATTCTTTTTTTTTCTTCTTTCAGTTTTGCTATTCCTGCACCGCCCTTAACTCCATCCTGATAGGTATTGGATGTCACCTCCTAGCCAGAGATAAAAGGCTGTTAAAACAGTCTTATTATAAGAGTAGATTCAAAGGTAGATGGAATAAGAGTAGGAGACCGCGATGAGGGGAAGTCAGTCTCACATTTGCAGGATGGTTACCTTCTATCTGACACACTCTATGCCCTCCCTTTCTGTTGAGATCAAACCCCATCAGTTGCAAGTGACCAGAAAGGAAAGTCTGTGAGCTTAATCAGATGTCTCATTACTTACTTGCAGTACTTGATGGTGGCCTGTTTTCTCTGCAGTAGCATGAAACCCTCTCTCCTTGTTTCTGGCGGTGTCTTCCTTCTCCATCCCTCCTGTTTACAATCTTTTTTGCAAGCTTTTTCAATGTCCGATTTCCAGATGACAGGTAACTTCAGATTCATGAGTGAGCTCAGCCCCAACTAACTGGCAGGCCATGTTGATCAGAGTTACCCTCATGAAGGCAGCTCAAATTGCCAACCTGCAAAACTGTGAACTAAATAAAGATTGTCATGTAAGCCACTCCGGAGAGCCAGGGCTCTCCAGAGGGAAAAGAGAGCCAGTAAAAGCATCTCATGTATATATGAGAGAGGGAGGTGGATTTATTTTAAGGGATTGGGTCACAAAACTATGGGGGTGGCACATTTGAAATCTGCTGAAAAGTCAGGCAGCTGGAGACACAGTGAAGAGATGATGTTGCAGCTCGAGTCACAGACAAAACTCTAGGTTTTCTCAGAGAGCCCCGGTTTTCTTTTCTTTCAAGTTCATGCACATTAGGGAGGCTAGTCGACCACGTTCACTGATTTAAATGTTGATCTCACCCTAAAATAACATCACAGGATATTTAAACAGGTGTTTCATCTAAATAGTTGACATAAAACCGACCATCAAACCTACCATGCTTGAGATGGTTTATTAAGGAAGAAAAACTATCAGACATTTTTTCATGCACACAATTTATTTTGGCTGCTCAACTGTGTAGACACTGGGATTTTAAGAAAATTTCAGCAAATGGTTCAAAGTTGACCAATTCCAAAAGCCCATATAACATTATCTCTTCATTAAATTTTAGATTTTTGAAGTATAATAATGTAAGCTGGGCATGATGGCTCATGCTGTAATCCCAGCACTGAGACTAGTTAAAAATGTTGGCAGCAAATTTTCTTTGAACAAAACTCCTGCCTTTGACTCTAGTTGGATGGTACACTAGAGCGAATCAAGGCAAACAGTTGTTTCTGAAAGGAGGTTTTGATTGTAGTGAAAACATTCCTTGGATGTTCTTTGTTGCTCATCTAGTAAACATTAATTGAGCTCCTTTCCTATTACATGCCAGACTTCATGCTAGACATTCCCTTTCAACACCCTTGTCTGCTCTGTGGGCACAAGAGCATCTTTCCCCCAAGAATTGGCTTCTTTTTGAAAAGGAATGGGCTGTAGTATTTTGTTCTGCCTCTGTTGTATGTGTTTAAGTACTTTCACTAGAATGATATGCATTGGCTGTTCTCATGGAAGAAATTACTCGCTCTTGCTTTCTTTCACTCCAAAAGGCAATGTCGTATTGAACTGGCCCAGCACAGCCCCGCCGGTTCTTTGTTTTGTTCCAAGATCTCTTGAGGCGAGGATTACAAGCAGTGTGCTGTTTGTGTTTCTGTCTTTTGGCAGCAAAGATGAGTTTCAGAACACTCCAATAGGGTATTTCCTGCACCCTTAAATTAAAAAAAATAGTAGATGAAAGTGTCGTTCATTTGAAAGCCACAAAGCATTCCATCCACAGTTCAATCTTGGCATGGACTCTTCTTCAATTCTGAAACAACAGAGTCTGCCTTCCTCCTTGAACATTTCCTCTGTTCACTGCAAACATTCCAGATGCTTTCTACTCTTGTGAACCATAAGACTTGTACAAAAAAATGTGTATAGTCACAGTAGCTGCCATTTACAGGGCTTTCATATGTGATGATACTGGCTAAACACGTTGTGGTTATTATTTAATTTACTCTCTCTTCATTCATACGAGTTAGGGAAGGCGAAGCAAAATGACTTGCTTAGCTAGCTAATTTGCCGAAAGGCATGATGTAGGAAGTAGCAATCTGGGTTTGAAGACCTGAGTCTTCATGACACCAGCCCATGGCTTCAGTCTTTCTAGTGCTACCTGACAATAGTCCTAACCTACAGCTGGGGAGCAGTTCAGGGCAACGGAATAGTTCTAGCTCAGACCAAGGTCGCTCCTGTCATGCCAGATGTTTTCACTTTCTCTGTTCTAAGTTTCATTTTAAATTGCTATTTCGTTTTTAGAAAAAAATGTATTTGCCTATTTGTTGTGTGTTTGTGTGTGTCTGTGTATACATGTATGCAAGAGTGCTAGTGTGCATATTTTAAGGTGGACATGAGGAGGTCAGAGGACCACCTTGTGGAGTTATTTTTCTCATTCCACTGTGCATACCCCTCCTTACCCCCGGGGAGGGGTGATCTCAGATTGCCAGACTTTTACAACCAGCATTTTTACCCACTGAGTCATCTTGCTAGCTAGTTCTGTCTTAGTCTCTTCCTTTATCAAGTGCAGTTATTTCTGTTGACTCCTTCCTGAGGTTGCTGAAGGGATGAAATGAGTTAATACATGTAAAGTGCTTAGGCACCGATGGATGTATATGATGTGCTTGCTAAATGCCAGCTATTCCTTGAGAGCTGTTGTGAAAGTTCTAGTAGGGCTGCTTAAATACTCTTGAACGAAAAATAGTCCTCTTCTAGTGGGGGCAGATGGTCCTCTTTGACTGAGGTTATAGCTTTGGGAGGGATGTACATGGAGCAGTTAAGGAGGAAGTTAGAGGAGTCAGCCCTGAAACTCAGTGGGTGACAGATGTCACAATCAGATCACCTCATGTTCTAGCTATCCCAGCTCCAAAAGGGTTGCTCGTTTTCTATCAGAATGTCCAATTTTTGGTTTTCTCTGCACCTAAATCAATAACTTACATTTAGTTGCTAATGACATTTAGATTAAGCTTGATTTCATGTGGTGCCAAAGGACAAAGTAAGTCAATGTGGAAACAAATGAAGACAGCTGCCAACTCAGTAAAAATGTCATTTATTCTTGCTATTGGACGTTTCAAAGACCAGAGGCATCGACTCTCTTGGTCACATAGTTTTATAACTCTTTCCGTTGGTTGAAGACTAATTTTAATTTATTAGGAAGAGAAAGAAATAGGGGAGAAATACAAACTACTTTAGAACAGCTTCATCTGCCATGACCTTACTGAAGGTATGGGAGCCCTGGAGGAAATGTGGAGTGGTGGAGGACCTGCTTTTCCCAGCAGTGTCAATGATTATGTGGGCATCTCACCTAAGTCCATCAATGTTCTAGAGTTCACATTTCCTTGTAATTAGAGAATTAAAGTTCCTTTCTTAATTGATGCCTGAGGAAATCTTCCAGCTCGTGTTATGTTTGGACACTTGTGAATGCGTTTGAATGAAAATATGGTGCTAAGTGAAGTTTTTTTTATCACTTTTTAATATATTCTATATAATTATAAATATTCCATGCTATTAAACACTTGTGCTTTCAAAAGAATGCTATGATTTTAGTCAGAAGCTTCCTTGATTTCTAAGAAAAGTAAGAAAATACAGAAAGACCTAAAATAAGAATTGCAGGACTGGAGAGATTGCTCAGGAGTTAAGCTGCTGCCTCAAAAGCAGAAGGTCCGGAATTCAGATTCCAGATTCCCACGTAAAAACTCTGGAAAGAAATGGCAGGGAAAGGAGAATAGGTACGGGGGAGCAGTGCACTGCTGGTACTGGAAAAGAGAGCTGGGAAACCCCAGAACAAAGCAAAAAGGAGGTAGAGAAATCCAGGATGATTCCTGCAGTCACATTTGGGCCTTCAGAGGCACACATAGTGCTCTCTGACTCCCCTCCCCCAATTGTAGCTGCTACTTGATAACTTTCATTTCATCTTTAGAAAGTATGTTCACATGAGCTACACGAAACCTAGAATTCTGTTTACCAGAATCTCTTTAAGTGTTGCAAGTCCAATCAAAACTGTATTATCAAAATTAGAACAATGACATGGAGATGAAATGGAATTATATATGAGAAAGCAGGGCTGTGCTGGTTTTGGCTAAGCAGTTTCTCATTTGATCACGAGAGAGAGTGATTTTTTGGAACCGAATGAGTCTATAAGATGTGTGTTGGAAGCCAGGTATCTAGGAGAGTTCTTGGGGGAAATGCCTAGCTTGTTGCCGTATCCCTCGCTGGGTCAGTGGGGGGGGGGCACGACGACGACAGCGGGGGCCTCGAGGCTTGAGGCAAATGGGTTAGCTGGTGATGGGGTCACCAACCAGACCTCAGGAATCAGGTGAGAAGCAAGCAGAGACGAGTTGCAGCAGATTCAGAATCATTAAGGGCATTTGGGCTTATATAGGGACAGGGTCCAATCAGGTGTTGCCATCCCTCCTGGGGGGGGGGGACAGCCACCAGCCACTAGTCATTTAACTGTTTACTAGGTATCCATTGGAGGGGCAGGTTAGATGGCCGCTTCCCATTGGTTGTTCATCCCTCCGCCTGCATGGTCCTGCATTGGGACATGTCTGGGGCATGTCTGTACGTCCAGGCTTGTCCTGAATTTGAAAGCTGGGCTAGGGCCTCCCTGAATCAGTAGTGCCACATTAGCTCACCTTAAAGCTAGGTCCAGCCTTTTGTATGAAAGATGAGACATGCTTTCCACTCATGGATGAAACATGGGACTTGACTACTTATGCGGAAATGATGGCAGTCATGGCTGTGATCTAAAGCCACCTAGCCTACGTCTAGTGCAATGGAGTCTTCTCTCCTTAAAGTTGCTCTTTTGGAAAAGAATTCACCTTATATCCTTTCCCACAGGTTAAATCTCCCCTGGAACTCCTTGAGAAAGCTTAACAGAGCTATGCTTTACAGGAGAAGAAGATGGTCTCATCCTTTCCTGCTCCACACAGTCTATGATGAAGCCATTGATGCTAAAAGGCAGGTGCAGCTCCTGTTTGCCTTCCCAGATCCAGCCAAGTCTTTTAGTCACCATAGCCACAGACTGGCCCATCCATCATATCTATACAGTGCCTTGGGAGTTCAAGGCCATTGTGCTGCTTGCAATACACTTTGTGTCTGTGATTTGGGAGGGCTGAGCTATTTCCACAGGTGAATAAATTATGGTGTCAAGTTAATGGTCTGTACCTGAGGGGAATGAGTGGAGGTCAGTTTAACAGGTGTGATCTCTCATTGAAATCAGTGATGCATGCTTCTTTAGATAGTAGCTCAATGTCAGAACATACATTTTGAGCACTAGAAATGATAAAAATTATAGCTCTTTGCAGAATAAGGAAAGTAGACTATGAATACATTTTTTTTTTTTACAAGTGCCTTTAATTCTTCCAATGATGCTGATACATGGGATGAAGTAAAGGAGTGTGGAATAGATAATCAGCTAAGGAGAGTTTGATCCTCTGCCCTGTCGAAGCTCGTTTCCTTTACCTTTAGAATAGTTTTTTATGCAGGGATGAACTACAGAGTGCGAGAAACTATGTGGTAGCAAATTCTAGGTTCAGAATTGTAACTTGGTGAGGCATCTTAGTGCCTGATTTAACTGCCTGACAAGAAATAAAGAAGCATGTTTTGACTTGCCCCTCATCTCAGAAGCAGTAAGTGGTCAACTCTAACACTGGTTCAGTCTATTGATCTCTAATTCACTGGGCTTTCCCTTCTGTCATCCCACCATTCTGTAATTCTGGACTTTACAACAAGCATCAGTTGGTAGCTAGTCTTTATTAATACATTCAACTACTTTCATCTTGAAACATAAGAGAATCCATTGATAACTATTGTTCTTGAGAGGTAATTAAGAGAATTTGAAGAATATGAAATATCTGAAGCTATTGAGGTATTTATGGAGATATCTTATTGGGAGACCATTTCATAACGAGGCAAAGGAATATTCTAATGTTTGTCTATGGTCTTTGGAGATTGATTTGATAGGAGATAACTATATTTTGTCAGTTTTGGACCCCTTTTAGATAGGAAGTTGGAGGGGAGGGGCAAAGTTGGTTTGCTGCTGCCGTTATGATAGTAAGTGGCTTGTGTGTTTTTCTGCAGAACAGAATTTTACATTTGTTTGGAATTTCTACAGATCAAATAAAAACATTGGTTTCCTGAAGGGTTTCTTTTTGTTTTTATATTTGTGAATGTGTGTGTTTGTGTATATGCATGTTTACATGTGTGTGGGTGCAAGTATGTTCACTTGTGTGTGAATATTGTGAATTTTTCACCTTATTTCTTGTGGTTGCTTCTGCAATTAAACCCTGAGCTCACTAATAGAAGTAGTGTCTTTACAGCATCCTGTGCACAGGACAGGACTGTTGCACTTACGAACTCACTGCAGATGGATTTGCTTCAACAAGACCTGCACAAGATTTGGCCTGTTACCATTTCACAAAAGAAGGGGAAAGATGTCAAGAGGCTCCACACCTCTCTGAGAGACCATTTAAGGTTAATGCCAGATGGGGTGAAAGGAAATACTTTTGTGTTGTTGTGTTCCAACAAATTCTCAACACATTTCAACATAGATGACCCAGATGGATCTCAGTGGGACACACACACACACACACACACACACACACACACACACACACGTAGACACGTCATAAAAGTAACAGGAAACTTCACTGGGAAGAAGAAGAATTGTAATGGAAAAAGGAGGAAACATGGGATCCAATAATGAGGGATGAAAATGAAAATGAAAATTCATTGTATTCATGTATGAAACCAGGATAGAAAAAGCAAGAAGGCAAGCAGAAAGAAAGAAAGAAAGAAAGAAAGAAAGAAAGAAAGAAAGAAAGAAAGAAAGAAAGGAGGGAGGGAGGGAAGGTAGGAAGGGAGAGAGAGAGGGGGAGAGAGAGAGGGAGAGAAAGGAGAGAGGGAGGGAGGGAGAAAGAGAGAGAGAGAGAGAGAGAGAAGTAGTGTCTCTAGCCAGCTTCTTGGAGGATTCTCAGTCTTCATCTTCCAAGGATGGAATTATAGACAGGCTGCCACATCCATCCAGCATTTTATAAGGGATTTGAACTTCAGTTCTTTTGCTTGGGTAGCAAATGCATTAACCCTGAGCCATCTCCCCAGCACATTAAGGTTTTTTTTTTTAATTAACTTTTTCTTATTTCTTATGGAACAATACTTTGAAATGGAGTCTAGCTGTGTTGTCCAGGCTGTTCTTGAACTTGAAAACCTCCTTATGAACTTCCCAGTAACTATAAACATGAAACGATAAATATGCACTATCATGCCTGATTAACTTAGGTACTCAATTCTCATGCACATACCACTTTATTTCTCATGTACACCAAACAAAAAAAGTCTAAAAATAACCTGTATAACTTACTGATCTCCACTGCTCTCACAAATTACATCTGGATAGAGAATTAATCTGGGGCATTATGTCTCTTCCTCTGTACATGCAATGAATTGAGTCATTGGTGGGAATGGGTGGGGGCTGCCACAATATGTGGAGGAACATATGTCTTGAACACTGACAAGGAAAGAGAGAGAAGAAAAAGTTAAAGAAAAACAGTTACTAATCACTTGAATTGGCTTTCTGGAAAAAGTTAGCAGCTGAATAAGTTTTATGGTCCCTGTCTCCACACCCAGGGCTCCTGCTGATACCCAGTGTCCACTAGATTTCCACATCCGTGGTTATGGCGTATGGTTTTGTCATTCACAGCAGGCATTGAAAAGATTCCCACCCTTTGGGTGAAATGGGTTTGGTGTTTAGATTCATAATGTATAGAGACAATAATTTCTGAAAAGGATGCTTATTTTATGTGTTGACTGGGGGATTGAAAGGTAGAGCTGTCTACAAAAGCCATGACTGCAACAGTATGAGAAGGTGTTGAGTGTTAGCTCAGCAGTCTCCCGATGGGTGCTTTTCATTTGTTGCTCTGTAGCACATGGTATATTTGTTTTTTCTTGCTGAAGAATTTGGGACAATTTGGAGAACAAATGTCAGAGCCAGCAACAATTCACATATGTGGGCTTTTGAAGACTTTTGCAGATTTTACAGATTCGAAGCTGTTTTGCAGCAAAGTATAAAATCATTATTTCAGACCAGAAGGTTGTAAAAGTTAAACCACAAAATATCTAAATGATAGGGTTTAGCAAAGCGTGTGAGGAATGGATGAGACGTATTGTACCAGCTCTGTCATTTATCATTCAAATGGGCCATTTGGGTAAATATTTTTTATCAACTTTTTCCTGTAATAGCTCCTTGAAATCATCTGATAATTTTATCTTCACAGTTGGTGATTACATGTGGATCAAAGGTATGAAAGAGAATAAGAAATATTTTCTGCATGTAAGAGAGTATGGAATTATCAGTTCTACTTTATTAATTATATTTCTTACTCTTTATCAGTCTTTTGTTTTGCAAGGGACTTAACATATATTGATAATGGTGATTTGAGAATGTGTCAATTCCAGCCATATGTCTATATGTTTTTGTTTTACACATTTTGAAGTTTTTCTAGTTGGGCTATTAAAGTTTATTCATGATGTGTTTTTATTATTAGTATACCGATTTAGCACAATACAATGCTCTTTTAGCTTAATAGAAGCCTTTATATACTATGTTGCTTGGAGTAATATTTCCAAAGCTTCTTTCTTTTTATGTGTGTCTGAGCAGTAAAATATTTCCAGTCCATAGTTCATGGCCATCTAGCTGAGTGTTTAGTTGTGTTTCTGACAAGCAGCACTTACCGCATGGTGTCAATTCAATTTAAGACACCGCAACTTGCCTAGAGGAATTAGGCCATTAGCATCCAATGCCAATGTATTTAAAATTGTCAAAACTTATAGTTCTTTATTTTCTTTCTTCTTTTGTGTCTGGTAGTTGGAGACAGGGGACCAGCTCTAAGAGACTGAGGAGCAGAGTTCTTAGCAGATGGTGAGATCTTATGGCAGGAAAAGGGCACAACTGAAATGACATCACAGGCCACAGAAAGACAGTGAGTTTCCTTAATTGGGACTTCGACCCTGGTGGCCAACTTGGAACAGTGGTGATGGAGAGGGGATCCATCTGGATCTTCTGCTGGAACATCAGGCATTTTTATTGGTTTTCTAGAGTAAGCTAAATTTGACAATTGTCCACTGGTCGTGAGTATGGCTTTGAAAGATGCCTGTATAGGTATCAGATATGACCTTGAGATTTACAGGGGAATGGTCAGCAAACTAACTTAGGAATTTCTGAGTTATCATTTTTGCATTCCTCAAGCTTTTCTCTGGGCTTTATGACAAAGCTGAGGGGCCATAGGTAACCGACCTGCTAAGAAAGTATGAAAGCAGGATACAGGAAACTCTTATCTACTCCAATGAATAAAAGGTAAAGTTAACTTTGCATTATAGTATTAGGTTTCAGTGATCAACATGTCTGTATCTCAGAGCAACAGAATCTGCCTGAAGAGCCAAGACAATAAAGAGAGCAGGCAAATGCCAAGTTTTCCCCCATTTTAGTAAGATTCTGTCTCCTGGTTACTGGTGGGAAGCCAATACCATATTGCTCAGCTGTGTGACTGACTATCAAAATAGTGGTTTTTTTCCCTGACATATTGTTGGACATATGGGTTGGTTGGGGGGGTCTTTCCCAGGTATTTCCTGATATATTCTTATTAGTAGTATACCGAACTTTGTTTCGGTTTGTCATTTCTGCGGCCATCTCAAACCCCACCAGTCTCAGTTTGCTTTAGTGGTAAGGGTCCTTTCTTGGCAAACACAGTGACTTCCTGGCCTAATCTGGTGTTGGATGACAAAACTGCTGAAAGCTTGCTTTTAACAGGTAACAGGCGACGGCCCCAGAATTTATTTGCTTTGTTTTGTCCCCCTGTGGTGGTTCCTATGTGCCTCTGAGTCAGAGAAATTTCCAGCTTCCACCTAAAGATTTGGTGGTGATGAGAGAGTGGCCAGATTCTGCCTTGTTTGGTCTGTGGGATTATCACACACTCTTACACATTCTTGAATGTTCGCACTCTTGTACTTTCACACACATTCAGTTTTTTTCACACCTTGGCCTCTCACATATTCCTGCCTACTTACTGTTCTTTGGTTCCATGGTGTTTAAAACGTCTTGAATGCTGAGCGGTGCTCTTTTGTGCAGTAAGCTGGGCAATACTAAGAGATTGCATGAAATTGCATGCTCCTGGCCGCAGAGACTTTTGAATGACTTGGGGCTGATGCCTTGGTGAACTTCATGCACACCCAGGACTTTCTTCTGGGCAGTTCATGGTAGGTACACCAATGCTTCTAGCTCAAGAGGAAATCTTACTGATTTCCTTCCTCACCGAGAAAGTCTATACACAGCACTTTCTCATTATCAGCTACCCCATGGATTTAAAACTATTTGTGCATAACATACCAAGCAGCATATACTTTTTAGGTTGTATTTGCTTTGAAAATAACATTTGTATTTCAGTGGGGGTATACATTCATTTCTATTGCTGCTAATGTATTTTTTAATTAATTAATTAATTTTTATTTATTTTTTCCACTCATACAGACTTAATAGGTACCCCGGTCCCCTCTCTCCTTCCACCCTTTCCTGGATCCCCTTGCTTCCTCCCTCCTTTTTACCTTCCTTGCCCCCTCCCTTTCTCCCAGTGCCCCCTCCCCCCATCTTTGGAGCATCCTTTAGTGTGAATGTAAAACTTCCCTCTGGGTCCTCCTCTCTGATGAGGTGTAAGGACTCTATTGCTGTTAATATTTATACCACCAAAGACAGTCATCATTATTTAGTTTCTTTCATATGTCCAACATTGCTAGCTCCTTGTGATATAATCACAAGTCCATCCAATGTAACACAGGCCACAATGGCTAAAAGAAGAAATGGAGGTTTGTATAGTTCTTGAGTGTCAGTACACAGTGGTCACAGTTTTCAGTTTTAAAGTCCTGAGTCACTGTTCAAAGAAGGTCTCCTATGCAACATTGTCATACACCATGTTAGGGGACAGCATGGGTGGGGAATCATGCTTAGTGGGGAAGTGTGTTAATACGCATCATCTGACCATGTGTCATGGTTTGAAATATGTCCTCCACAGTCTCACGTGTTTGGCAAGGTCATGGCACCTTGAGAGGTGGAGACTTGCTGGAGGAAGGCAGTCACAAGGGGTGGGCCTTGAGGTGGATTAGTCCCACCCTACCTCCAGGAGAAGTCTGCCTTTGCAGCAAGCAGTCTGCAGCTCTCAGCTTCCAAGATGTCTGCAGTGACTTAGCCTCCTCCAGCTTTGGCCAGCCAGCCATGCCGCCTCTGCTTTGAGAGACTGTGCCTCCCCTCTGGAACCATAAGCTGAATAAACCTCCTTTTTTCCCTAAAGTTGATTGACTTTGAGTGCTCTCTCACAGCATAGTTAAGAGTAACCATTACACCATGGCAAGTTGAACCTGGCACATCTGTGAAGAACTGGTAGTTTAGGCAAACCCTAAGCAAACCTGTGGGAGATTATCTAATCAATGTGGGAAGACCCAGCCCTTGGGTAGGAAAATAAAATGGAGAAAGCTGGTTCAGTACTTTCACATATTGGCATGCAGTCATTCTGGCCAGAGAGAAAGTGTGTCCTTCTTTCAGCAATTCCTACAGATGCAATGTGGCTAGTTCCCTTGGTTCCTGGTGTTAGTATGAACTTTCCTGCTAAGCTGGACTGTGAGTGTACCCAGAATCATAAACATAAACCCTCTTGCTTCTCCTAAGTTGTCTGATCATGAAGAAAAATCACAACAGGAAGGCAAAAGTTATAAAACCAGGGAGGAAAACTGCAAGATCTTCCCTCCCAGTCTCTCATGGAGAAGATTTGAGGCCTGAGGTTTTTCTGAGCAGTCTGCTGACTGTAGTCTAGTGACCACTCTGTTCTTCCAATATTGCAACCCTGGAGCAAACCTACAGAGTTTTAGGCAGATCATGTTGGTACTAAGCAGATCATGTTAACACCGAGTACTCTGGATATAGGAGTTGGTATGTTAGGGAAATTTTCTGGGAATCCTGATGCCTGTAAGATATTATGGAGGGGAAGGGTGTGAGGCCTTCAGCTATGAGGAAGCTGAGCTTGGAGACAGCCCCTGATTTCAAGGACAAAGTGCTGAGCAGACCAGTCTCAGGATGAGTATCTGGGGGACACTTTGGGACCCTGCTTGCTGCCTCACCTCTTTCTATATGAGTCTACTGTTTCCATGTTGTTTGGTAACATTTGCTTTTTAATATCGCCACAGGAGAATGCACATTTTGTGGAAAAAATGACCAGCCGTACAAAGCCCTCTATTTGTAAGAAAATCCTTGCCAGGTTTGAGTTAATAGGCCTCTAAGGAAGAACTACCTAACATAGAACTGGACAAAAATGCTAAATAATAAGCTGCCCAACATAACCCACTGCTCTCAAGGAAGAGAACTGAATTCTCAAAGTGGGTTTTCTCACCTTCAAGTTCAATAAACCACTGTTAGGATCAAGCTGCAGAGCATGCCGATGGTCTCAGCATTCCCTGTGCATCCAAGGTTCCTTTCCTAAGGTCTCCTCTGCTCCTCCCACTACCCTCCCAAAGGACTGTAAAGTGCTCATACAGGAAAGCCCCTTTGATAGCCTTGAGGATGGAAGGGAAGGTAGCGATACTCCAAAGAAACGAAATTTCATGTGGTCCACCCAGATTTAGCACCACAAACTGTTAGTTTTAATAGAATATTTGTGTATTCTTAGGATATATCAGTTGTGCTAGTGTGGCTGTCTATGGGTGTGGGGACAGGAAAGGTTAGGACAAGTTTTCAGTTCAGTATTTTAGGTGGTTTCAAGACTTACTATATCATTACTGCTTCCATGCCATTTCCTTCTTCACTGGTGTATTTAGAACACTCAGGTTGCCTGTATTATCAGTTATTGAATTGTTTAAGCAGTAGAGCAAGAGTTCTTGATGAAGAGAGTTTCGTCTTTCCCCTAGGGGAATAGCAATTTGTAGAGAATTAGTTTATTTTTCAACTTCTAAAGATGTTACCAGTACCTGGTAGGCAGAGTCCCAGAAAGCTGATGCACATCTTAACAGTGGTTAAGACCCCCAACACAAAAACTATCTTATGCAAAAAGTTCCATAAATCGGCATAGAGAAATCCTTTTTTTGGGAACTTGTCAATTTTTAGAGTAGCTAAATTGTGATGTAACATTTTAAAGAAAATGATTAGCAAATATAAGGATTACAATTGAAGAATTGAAAACAACCAAGCCTGAACCACTGAGGAAATGCCCAGAGTTTCTAGCCTGCCATGAAATCTTCTAAAGCTTATAGGTAGGGTTCATGCGATTATCATGTGAGTACTAGGACAGAAAGAGTGGAACTGGATGGTGGATCATGCTCCTTCTTAATGCATCCTATTGTACGTATTGTAGTACATATAGTTGAATTATAGCAAATTCATAGCTAACCAGAGCACTAATATAACAAAGAAACACTTTGGGAATTGCATATGGAAATGCAAGGAAACTGACTTTAAGAATTATCTTTTTTTGAACTAGAGCGCCTTGAAGAAATTCCACATTGAGGCTAGGATAGCCTCAAATATATATCACACTCTTGTGGTACCAGAAAGTGCAGAAAGTAAGAGAGTAACAGAATGAAGAAGAAGGAGGAGAAGGAGTAGCAGCAGCAGCAAACAGATGAGGCAATATAAAAGAACTCCCCAAACTGGTAAAAAATTTTAAAATGTATAATTAAATTTTTAATAAAAAAAAAAAAAGAACATGCCAGGAATTTCAAAAAAAAAATAAAAGAACTCCCAATGACCAGAGCTGGGACAACCTGAACATTAAAATTAATAATGAATTATAACCTGCATAATAAAATAAATATCTATGAATTCGTAATGACATAATGAAATGGTCAAAAATCAAGTGGTAAAGTAGCAAATCTCCCTTACAGAAGAATTTCAGATAGTGAATATAGAAATGAATGAATGAATAAGAAAAAGATTACAAGAATACCTTAGTAATAATTCCTGTTGACAAGATTCATAGACAAATGCTCAAATTTGTGATTGAAGTATCAAGGAACAGATACTTGCCTAGCCTCAAATATCTCTTCCCAAATATTAATTATTTATGGTTGTGAATTTAGCACATGTTTTCAGATTCTTTATTACTTCTATCACTGGAAGATGCTGTAAATTTAGTAAATTGCTGCTACTGAATATAGTATGTGAAAGGAAATGATGATTCAAGGGAGTGTCAGGCAACCCTGGACATGATGCAAAGACAGCTCACCTCTGTGGCAATCCTGTCCTCCCTCTCAACCCATAATCCTAGTCAAGTATGAGCAAACCGACACTAAGTAACTTTCTTTTTTTTTTTTTTATTTCAGCTCATACAAACTTATTAGGTACACCAGTTCCCACCCTCCCTCCTCCTCCCCCCATACTCCCTGCTCCCCCTCCCCACCCCTCTCCCTCCCCATCCCCCAGTGCCTCCCACCCCAATTCCCAGAGAGTCCTTTCTTGTGCATGTCTGATTTTCCTCTGGGTCCTCCTCTCCGATGACGTACAAGGACCCAGTGGCCTTTCCCGAACCCTTTCCCGTGTTCCCCTTAGGTATAGGAACACTGCTGTGGCTGCCAATCCTTTGCCTCCAAGGATCTTGGTGCCTTTAGCAGATGCTAGACTTTGTGAGGTCAACAGTGTGTTGGACAATGCGCAGGGCATGCAAAGTCCAATTATGATTGCTTCAGCCCTAACTAGTATAGAGTATCTTACATATCATTGCTCCTCCCATCCTTATGCTCTTACACTCTTACCGCCCCCTCTTCCGCAAATTTCCCTGAGCTTCAAGATGGGGAGAGACTAAGCTGGCCTAGTTCTAGGTGGTTGATATAGAGTCTCTGAAGTTCTGGATTGTGGTTTGTTGATTTTCTTTTGCAGTTTTGCTGCTCCTGCAATGCCCTTCACTCCATCCTGGTGGGCATTGTATGTTACCCCCTGGCCAGAGACAAAAAGCTGTTAGAGTCTTGTGATAAAAGCACATTCAAAGGTAGATGTAATAAAAGTGGGAAACCACCGTGAGGGAGGGGTCTATCACCCATATGCAAAATTGTTACTTTTTATCTGCCAGACTATATGCCCTCCTCTTCTGGTGAGATCACTCCCCCTCAGTAGTAAATGATCAGGAACAAAAGTCTGTGAACTTAATCAGATGTCTCATTACTTATTTGGGTCCTTGGTGGAGGCCTATTTTCCCTGCTGTAACATGGTCCCTTCTCTCCTTCTTTCTGGTGTGGCCCTCCTACTCCCTCCCTCCTGTTCATAATCCTTGGAATTACTGTCTCTAGGTGGGCTGGGTGGGTTTGGTACTAGGAGCCACCTATTAGGGAGTACATACGGCGCTTAATTTTTTGGGTCTGGGATACTTCACTTAATATAATTGTTTCTAATGACATCCATTTCCCGGCAAATTCCAGTAATTCATCATTTTTGATGGCTGAGTAGTACTTCATTGTATAGATGTACCACAGTTTCCTTATCCACTCATCAACTGTCGGACATTTGGGCTGATTCCATGACTTTGCTATTGTAAACAGTGCTGCTATGAACATGGTCGTGCTTGTGCTATCAAGGTGAACCTCTGCTGTATGGGGGGTTATTCCCAAAAGTGGAATTGCAGGGTCATATGGCATTTCAATCTTTAATTTCTTTAAGAATCTCCAGACGGCTCGCCAGAGTGGCTGTATGAGCCTGCATTCCCACCAGCAATGTAGGAGAGTTCCCCTCTCTCCACATCCTCTCCAGCATTTGTCGTTGTTAGTATTGTGGATTTTTGCCATCCTGACCGGGGTGAGATGATATCTCAGGGAAGTTTTGATTTGCATTTCCCTGATGGCTAAAGAAGTGGAGCATTTTTTCAGATATTTGGTAGACATTTTAATTTCATCCCTGGTAAAGTTTCTTTTAAGTTCCAGGGCCCATTTTTTAATTGGGCCATTGGTTTCCTTGGTGTTTAGTTTTCTAAGTTCTTTGTGCACTCTGGACAATAGAGCTCTATCAGATATGTGGTTAGTGAAGATTTTCTCCCATTCTGTGGGTTGCCTTTGAGCTCGCATTACAATCTCTTTATCTGAACAGAAGCTGTTTAATTTCACAAGATCCCAACTGTTGAGAGTTGGTAGCAGTGACTGTGCCATTGGATGTCTGTTTAGGAACTGTTGGCCTAGCCCAATCAGCTCGAGGGAGTTCCCTATCCTTTCAACTATGGTTTTTATAGTCTCTGGCCTGATATCAAGGTCCTTGATCCATTTGGAATTAAGTCTTGTACATGGTGACAAGTACGGGTCCAGCTTTAATCTTCTGCATGTGGAGATCCAGTTTTGCCAGCACCATTTGTTGAAGATGCTGTTCTTTTTCCATTGGATTCTTTGGGCCCCTTTGTCAAAGACCAAATGGCTGTAACTTTGTGGGCTTATATCTGGGTCTTCAATCCTTATCCATTGATCTGTGTGTCTATTTTGGAGCCAGTACCAGGCTGTCTTTACAACTATGGATTTGTAGTATAGACTAAGGTTTGGTATGGTTATACCTCCAGCTGTGTTTTTGTTACTCAGGATTGTTTTTGCTATCCTGGGTCTTTTGTGCCTCCATATGAACTTTGAGATTGTTTGGTCAACTTCTTTGAAGAATTGCTTTGGGATTTTGATTGGTATAGCATTGAATCTGTATATTGCCTTTGGTAGGATGGTCATTTTCACGATGTTGATTCTGCCAGTCCAGGAACAAGGGAGGTCTTTCCACCTTCTGGTGTCTTCTGCTATTTCTTTCTGTAGGGTTTTAAAGTTTTCATTGTAAAGGTCTTTTACCTCCTTAGTTAGGTTTATACCAAGGTATTTCATTTTTTTAGGGGCTATAATAAATGGTATTGTTTCTCTCAAGGCTTTTTCACTTCTTTCATTCTGGGTATATAGGAAGGCCTCTGATTTTTGCACATTTATTTTGTATCCTGCCACCCTGCTGAACTTCTCAATTAGTTCCAGGAGCTTCCTGGTGGAGTTTTTGGGATCCCTCAGGTATAAGATCATGTCATCTGCAAATAGGGATAGCTTGACTTCTTCCTTGCCGATTTGAATCCCTCGTATGTCCCTTTCTTGTCTTATGGCTTCAGCTAAGACTTCAAGTACAATATTGAATAGAAGTGGTGAGAGTGGACAGCCTTGTCTAGTTCCTGATCGAAGTGGGAATGCTTCCAATTGTTCCCCATTGAGCATAATCCTTGCTGTGGGCTTGTTGTATATAGCTTTTATTATATTGATAAAGGTTCCTTCCATTCCTACTGTCTCTAGCGTTTTGATCATAAAAGGCTGTTGGATCTTGTCAAAAGCTTTTTCTGCATGTATCGAGAGTATCATGTGGTCTTGGACTTTGGACTGGTTTATATAATGAATTACATTTATTGATTTGCGTATGTTGAACCAACCTTGTGTGCCGGGGATAAAGCCTACTTGGTCCTCATGAATGATCTTTTTAATATGTTTTTGAATCCGATTTGCTAAGACTTTGTTGAGAATCTTTGCGTCTGTGTTCATCAGGGAGATCGGCCTATAGTTTTCTTTTTTAAGCGAATCTTTATTAGGTTTTGGGATTAAAATGATATTAGCTTCATAGAAGGAATTTGGTAGTGTTCCTTCCTTTGCTATTTGATGGAACAGTTTAAGGAGTATTGGTGTTATTAACTCCTTAAATGTCTGGTAGAACTCTGTGCTGAATCCATCTGGTCCAGGACGTTTTTTGGTGCGAAGATTCGAGATTACTTCCTCAATTTCCTTATATGTTATAGGACTATTTAAATAATTCACAACTTCCTGATTCAATTTAGGTAAGTTGTGTTTACTTAGAAATTCATCCATCTCTTTTGTGTTGTCAAACTTCACTGAGTATAAGTTTTTGAAATATGATGTTATAATTCTCTGTATTTCTTGGGTATCAGTAGTGATAGCTCCATGTTCATTTCTAATTTTGTTAATTTGGGTTTTCTCTCTCTTGCTTTTGGTTAGTTTAGCTAGGGGTGCATCAATCTTATTGATTTTTTCAAAGAACCAGCTTTTTGACTGGTTGATTTTTTCTATCGTTTTCTTAATCTCGATTTCAGATATTTCTCCCCTTATTTTGCTAATCTCCTCTCTTCTACTACTTTTGGGATCAGATTGCTCTAGCTTCTCTAAAGCTTTAAGCTGCATTGTTAATATGTTTATCTCTGATGTTTCAATTTTTTTGATGTAGGCATTAAGAGCTATGAACTTACCCCTTAGAACAGCTTTCATTGTGTCCCAGAGATTTTGGTAAGTTGTATTTTCGTTATCATTCACTTTCAGGAAATCTTGAATTTCCTTTTTAATTTCTTCCTGAATCCAGTTCTCATTCAGCATCATAGTGTTAAGTTTCCAGGAGTTAGTGTATTTTCTCTTGTTTGATGTGTTGTGGACGTCAGCTTTAGGCCGTGATGGTCTGATAGGGCACAGGTTAGAATTTCAACTTTCTTGTATATGTGTAGATTCGTTTTGTGGCCCAATATGTGATTTATTTTGGAGAAAGTTCCGTATGCTGCTGAGAAAAATGTGTATTCTTTGGTGCGTGGGTGAAAAGTTCGATAGAGATCTGTAAGGTCCATTCTTTCAGGGTTTGATTAAGTTCCAAAGTGTCTCTGTTAAGCTTTTGACCTGTTGATCTATCCCATGTTGAGAGGGCGGTGTTGAAGTCCCCAAGAATTATCGTTTGGGGATTGATTTCTTGCTTTAGACGCTGTAGGGTTTTCTTAATGAATGTGGAGGGGCCTGTATTGGGTGCATATATATTCAGTATTGTGAAGTCTTCCTGGTGAATTGTACCTGTGACTAAAATGTAGTATCCATCCGTGTCCCTTATAATTTTCTTTGGTTTGAAATCCACTTTGTCTGATAGCATAATGGCTACCCCTGCCTGTTTTCTGCTTCCATTTGCTTGTATAATTGTTGACCAGCCTTTTATTTTTAGAGCGTGCCTATCTTTTGTGGTGAGATGGGTTTCCTGCAGGCAGCAGATTGATGGATTGTGATTTTTAATCCAAGTTTGTAATCTGTGTCTCTTGATCGGTGAATTAATTCCGTTAACATTTAGTGTTATAATGGAGAAACTATTGTTAATTCCAGACATTTATTATGTTTAGTAGCTTTTATAAGTATATTGCTTCGTTTTTAATGATGTTATACTTGCCTTCTGTTTTCCTGGATATGCCTGTTTTTTTCTTCAGGCTTGAGTATCATTTCTAGCATTTTTTGAAGGCCTGGTTTGGTGGCCATGTATCCCTTAAAGTTGTCTTTGTGCTGGAAAATTTTTCTTTCTCCCTCGATCATGACTGATAGTTTTGCAGGGTAAATCAGCCTGGGTTGACATTTTTGCTCATTCAGTACTTGAAGTATGTCTCTCCAAGCTCTTCTTGCTTTTACTGTTTCGACTGAGAAGTCATTTGTTATTTTAATAGGTTTACCTTTAAAAGTGACTTGTTTTTTCTCCCTTGAAGCTCTCAGCACCAGTTCTTTATCTTGAATGTGGAGTGTTTTAACTATTATTTGCCGCAGCGTGCTTCTATTTTGGTCGTATCTGTTTGGGGTGCGGAATGCCTCTTTTATATGGATGGGCCTTTCTTTTTTTAGATGAGGAAAGTTTTCCTTGATGATCGTTTGAAAAATTTCCTCAGGGGTGGTATTTTGAGATTCTTGCTCTGGTATTCCATGAATACGCATGTTAGGCTTCTTCAGGGTGTCCCATATCTCTTGGATATTTCTCTCAAGTATCTTTTTGGCTTTAACAACCTCTTCTATTGAGCTGGTTAGTACTCCCACTTTATCTTCAAGGTCTGAAATTCTGTTTTCTGCTTCGTTAGTTCTGTTGATAAGACTCTCTGTGGCGTTCTGGGTTGAAGATAACTTGTCTTTTAGCTCAGTTTTAAACTCTGCTTGAGTTTGTTTTAACTGCTCTATGCCACTTTTTGCTTCTTGCACTGTTTTTCTCAACTCCTCCAGATGTCTGGTGTGTTCCTCTTCAAAGCGATTGATTCGATTATGTAATTCCTCCCTGATTTCCTCTTTCATAGTATTGAACATGGTAATGATCATATTTTGAAAGTTTTTATCCTGGGTGGGGCTTTCTTGGCCTTTTTCCGTGGGTTTGTTCTTGTTGGAGTCTAACATTATGGGATTAATTTCTTCAATGGGAAATTTGTTTACTTGATTGTTGCTTCTCATGGATTTGCACTTTGACTTTGGCATTGTCATTTTAACTCTTAAGATCTCTCAATTTCACTAAACTGAATTATTTGTCCTGGGGTTCTGGTGGGCGGGGCGGACGGAGACTTACCTAGGTCTTGGGGTGAGGCCTGGCTGGACCGCGCACGCGCGTCCCGACCGGTGCAGCGGGGTGAGGTGCGAAAGGGGGGATGGGGGCGATGGCGTGGAGCTATTTAACCCGAGGGCAGCTGGGGCGGGGCCCGGGCGCGGGGGGGGGGGGGGGGGGGGGGGGGGTCCTCCTCGTCCCTCGGCCCCGTGCGCGGCTCCGGCTGGATGGTGGGAGTCAGAGCCGGGTCCCTGTGGGCCGAACTGGGGTCCTGGTGGGCGGTGCGCGCGATGGGGGTGGTACTCACCAGCTAGGGCGCGGGGTTGAGGCCCGGCTGGACCGCGCGCGCGCGCGTCCCGACCGGCAGAGCGGGGTGAGGTGCAGAAGGGGGGACACTAAGTAACTTTCTACAAAGTAACTATCTTGAACTCCTCAGTGGTACCAAGATCACAGGAAAGAGTGAAATTCTAGGGTTTTTCTGGCATTGAGGACACAGGGCAAATAAATGAACATGGTATCCTAGATGCATTCTTGGAAAATCTGGAGAAATACAAACAAAGTCAGTAGCTTAGCCAAGCATCATGCCAATAGTAATTTCTTAGTTTTGACAGATGTACTATGGTCACACGTAAGATGCTAGCTCGGGGGCCTGAGTGGAGAGTGTGGGGAACTCTTGGGGCAACCCTTGCAGGTTTTCTGCAAATCTATTATGCTGTCAAAATTAAGTAGAAAAATTCGCAAGTCCTTTCTTTACATATGTGCAGCTTCTTGTATGTTCAGAATGCTTGTGGATGCCTATCACTTTGGCAACTTGTAAATATTTTCCAGAAAATTTGACCGATGGTTTCCTCGTGATTTAGCTTATTCTGTGAGCACTTTAAATATATGTATATGCTGTGTTACTAATTGTGCAGGGATGTAAATCAAAATCACAGTGGCATGTTACTTCATGTCAGTGTGGGTATCATTGACATAAAAAAAAGCAGAAGCAATGTTAGTTAGAATGTGGAGAAATTGAAACCCCTGTGCTCTGCTGGTGAAATATGGAGTCCCTTGAGGAAATTAAAAATAGAATAACCATATCATTTAGCAATTCACTTCTGGCTGTGTATCCAAAAGAATTAAAAGTGTGGACTTCATGAAATATTTGTATACCCTTGTCCATAGCAGGGTTGTTTACAGTTGACAGATCATGGAAACAAGTGAAATGTTTACATATGGGTAAGAGGATAAGCAAAGTGTAACTTGTGCATATAGTGGACTATTAGAAGCAAGAGCAAGTGAAATTCTGATACATGTCTCATTATGGGTGGACCCTGAAGACATTATGCTAAGCGAAATAAATCAGTCACAAGATGTTAGGTGCTCTGTGAGTCCCCTCATGTAAAGTACCTGGCTTAGTCAAACTCATAAAGACAGGAAGCCTATTGGTGACTTCCAGATAATGGGAGAGGAAAGAAAGAGGACTTACTATTTAATGTGTTTATAGAGTCAGGATAGGTGATGAAACGTTCTAGCAATAGATAAAGAATACAGTACGCAACACCGTGAATGTATTTAATATAATGAATTGAACTCTTAATGATGTTGACTCGCGTGCATATCTTGCCACAATAAAAATCAGTTAAGATGGTTTTATTCATAGACTCAATACATTATTTGTTTATAACTCACAGTAGGTTGTGAACCTCCTCAAACAGAAATTCCTAGCTAGGATCAGGGCATTGTAAAATGTGGTATATTACATATTCTTAAACAAGAGATTGCTTTTGAATTTGGTTTCAAGAATGCTTTCCTAAGTAGCTGCTGTTCAGACTGTCTGTCAGAACATCAGAAACATGACACAAATGGACTCTTGGGATGATTCTAATAGTGTTACTGAGAAATGAGGCATGTGAAGGGCAGGTGTGATGTTGCAGCCTGCAGCCTGCATTGTAGTTAGCATTTGACCCTGGGGCCTAGTTCTGGTGACAGTATAGTGTTTGGCTTCTCAGTAGTAGGAGGGCTAGAATGTAGCCGAAGCATTTGTTGATTGACCAGGGGAGGCATGTGCAATTCAACTGTCCCTTGATATCCCTGCAGAGTTTTAGACTTAGTCTTGTACCATGCCAGGATGGAATAATGCACATCAACTGACTATTTGTAATACCATGAATTAGTAGACAGCATAAAAAGCTGCTTCTTATGCGTGTTTCACCTTTCCTATGTGTTTCACCTGTGTTTTTATTCTCTGAAGAGTTCAGGGACAAGGAATTCTCTTTAGTGAAGGATGTGTACTAATAATTTTGCCTGTCTTTTTCTATAATATAGGGAGAAAGGAGTGACAATTGTTCACAAAGACCTGTGGAAAATACCATTGATGTTTGAGAAGGTCACCCTAGTATGTCACAGAGTTTTGACACATAAGTTAGTACTCAGTAAACAGCCTCCTCTAGCACTCAATAGCAACATGTGAAAAGTCAATAGGTTGCTAGATAACCTCAAAGAGGCCAGCAAATAGTGCTCTGCAAAAAGCCCAGAGAGCAACTATTTTTGGTTCTTTGGCCATATGGTCTCTGTCACAGCTATTCCACTCCACTGATGAGGTATAAAAGCAGCCAGAGGCGAGACTGAATGAATGGGCAGGGCTTTTTCAATTATCTTTATTTAGAAAAACAGAAGCTGGATCAGTTTGACCTCCAGGCTGTGCTTTTCCAGCCCCCCCCCCCCCAATATTTTCTTTGGTCAGTTTTCAGGAAAATGAAGAATAGCTTTGAAGGAGAAATAAGTTAATCAATTTATTTGCAAAACATGCAGGTAAGTGGAAATAATAACAGATTACCAGATGTTTAATTTAGTGAAAGACATTTAAAATGTAAAAAAGTATAGATACCATCACAAAGATTTTTATAACAGCAATGGGTCTATTTGCAAATGGGAAAATGACATTAAGATTGACTAGTTGGTATTTTTAAAATTTTTATCTTTTATGCTAACGTTGTCCGAATTCCCATACCCTCAGGCTCTATACTCATTATACATCTGAGTAAACTACTTTTAGATTCTGTTCTAGGAACTGATTAGAGTCTTACCTAAATACCTTAGCTTGTTTAAATTCAGGCAGATACTGAGGCATGGCGCTGGGATTTCCTCAATTCCAGGCCTGTTTGCCTCTGATGCTGATGTTCTGTTATTTGCTACTTCCTGGCCTCAGTGATTTAGATGAATGCTGTGCATGTAACTTGCTAATTCAACAGATTTACTGATTTAGTTCCTCCCTCTTGTGATGACAGGACAAGTGTGACATATGAGAATAATAAGATTGATTGACTGGTTGGCTTACAGATTATACAATGTTAGTGATATGCTTAGAGTGGTATAGGACCATTGAAAGACAGAGATAAGTGTTCTCAGTTTTAAGCAGGACTATTGCTTCTTTGATGTCCTGGACAGTCCTGTCGGGACATGCAAGATAAAAATCTACCAGAAACTTCAATGGTGGGGTGGGGCAGGAGAACTTCTGTGTGGTATAGCTTCTCCTAATATTTCATGAAGAGATTTAAAATAATATACCAATCAAACTAACTTAGTACTTATTTAAATCGTTCCATCATATTTGAGAATAGATTGAGGTGGATTCATTTTTAGATACGAAGTAGAGCTAAAACATTTTCACTAAAATGTTTCTTTTTTTTTTTTTTTTTTTTTTAAGACTCTCCACACTTGCTATATAAGGAATTGGCAGTCTGTGTCAGCGTCATGGAAAAGACCTATTTTCCTGCCCTGAATCCATTCTCAATTCTAGAAGGTGATGTGAAAGAGAAGTAAATTCTACCATGTTTGGGTCCTAAATGCCACACCGTGTGTCACAAGTTTCATTTTTAGACATATTTTAACTTCACACCACCTTTGTTATGTCACCTCCCAGGACCTTAAAATATCACTGGCCAGGAGTGAGATATATCTCCAAACATGTGGAAAAGGCTGTAGAATAGAACTGACTTTTGTATGAATTCTTTACTACCTGAAGGTCTAGTCAACAGAATTGAAAAAGTCTGAAAAGTAGCATAAAATTAGATTTCTGTTTTCGAGGGTCATGAAGCAGGTGCACAGTATTTTCCTATTTTTGGGTGAACCCTTCTGTCTTCCTTCTGTTGGAGGCACGTGGAGCGAATGACCATATAACCACATGGCTTTTCTCTGTGTCACTGACTTGAGTTCCTGTCAGTCACCTGGAGACTGAGCAGGCCAGCCTTTCCATCATTCTGCCAGTTACAAGAAGCAGAGGTCAAAAGTTCCGTTTCTCTGCAACAGCTTTGCTGTCTTTTTTATTCAATCATGTGAATGCAGGCTGAAGAGAGCTGCAGAAACCAGTAATGCAAAGCTCTTCTACTTTCATGGAAAGATAATCATCAATTTTCTGACTTTTTTTGATATGTTGTTGCAGAAGAGACATCTTTCTTTGTTTTAAATACAGCACACTCTGCCCAACTTAGTATAAAAAAGAGATCTGCAATCTCCCCCTTTTTATTTTATTTAAATAATTAAATTATTTTCTAGTTTTACAATCATGTTGAGTGCTTATCCTTCCCTCCCTTCTCTCCTCCACTCCCATCTACTCTCCCTTCATTAACCCATCCCACTCCCTCTCACCCTGGATGCTTCTATGGATCCCAAAGTTCCCTAATGATATCATCAAAGATGCTCTGGATATAGAAGAAAATTCAAATATAGGATCCCCACCCAATTTCTTTTTTTTTTTTTTGGAGCAGAAGTTTTATTTTTTTCTTCAATATTTATTTATTTTTTCCACTTACACAAGCTTGATAGGTATCCCATTCCCCTCCCTCCTTCCACCCCTCCCTGGATCCCCTTGCTCTCTCCCCCCTTTTCCCCTTCCTTTTCCCACCTCCTTTACTCCAATTGTTCCCCCATCCCTAGAGCATCTTTTATTGTGCATGTCAAACTTCCCTCTGCACAGCCAATTTCTATGTATATATGTGGGTGCATTTTTTCCCTGTGAGATTACATTATTTTATGTTCTTAGTGTTACAAATATATTGAGTACTCATCCCATTTTCCCTTCATCCCCTCTCCCTCCCATTCCTCTCTCTTCACTTCATCACTCCATCCCACCCCTTCCCACCCTTTTGCCTGTCTGCTTTGTTTACTCTTGTGGGAGTTCAAGCCTCCTCTGGCATATAAAGTTGCCTTTCTCCAAGCCACCCCCTGATAGAAGCATTTCCTTTTATTAATCCAACTTTAGTTCCCAAAATTTTCACTGTATGTTCTTATCTCTCTTTTTTTTTGTTTTTTTTTTAAATTTTTAACATTTTTTATTATTATTTCCGCTCGTACAAACTTAATAGGTAGACCAGTTCCTTCCCCCCTCTTCCTCCCCCCATCTCCCCCTCCCTCTCTCCCCATCTCCCAGTGCCTCCCCCCCAATTCCCAGAAAGTCTTTTATTGTGTATGCCTAACTCTCCTCTTGGTCCTCCTCTCCGATGACGTACAAGGACCCAGTGGCATTTCCCTGAACCCTTTCTCATGTTCCCCTTAAGCATTGTTCTTATCTCTCTTGAGTTCCTCTATAGTCTATGGGTGCATGTGGTATTTCAGTCATTATGCAGGTCTAGTAAGGACAAGTCTCACTGCAGTGAGTTCTTAGATGCAGTAGTCCTACATTGAATGGAATGTCTTGTCCAGTGGGGAACCTGCCCATCTTTAGGGTCTTACAGTCTCACTGTCCCTTCTCCCATGAGGTTCCTGTTGCAGTCTGCCTGCATTGTTGCTGATAAATGACCATCAGATGGCTTAAGGGAACAAGGGTTTATTCTCTCTTACAATTCTTGGTTACAGTTCTCAGTCCAGCTTTTTGGGAGAGCACACACCAACACCAGGGCTGAGGGAACTGGCCACACCATCACCACATAACAGCTGAGAGGTGGACAATCCTTACTTGTCAGACCAGCATGTCTGGCCAAGTGAACAACTTCCTCCAACTGACTCTCAGTGCTTTATTCATCTGTTCAGGGCCTATCCCACCCACCATAGGCTGGGCCTTCCTTATCAGATAGACAATCTCCTTCAGATTCGCTCTGGGGTCAACTCAGCCATTAATTCTCCACAAATGAGGGTGCCCAAAGTTCAAACCCTCAACAGTTAAGTTGACACCTGTGCTTAACTATGACACTCCACCTCTTGTCAACTTGACACAAAAACAATAGCACTTTTAAACTGTAAGCTTCAATCCTTGTCCCCATAGATGTTAAAAGTTATCTTAAAAATATAAATACATTTCATGGAGAAATTTAAAATATTTTCTCATTAAAACTTCAGTTCCAACATTTTAAAAGTTCAAAGTTCTTTGACCTTAAGAGTCTTAAGTCAGAATAAGTTAAATACTTTAAAAAGATAAAACATTAAAATATAAGGATCTTAAATAATAAGAAAACATTAAAAAAATCAAAGTTCAGAAAATCAAATACTACATTCTTTACTTCAGTGTCCATCTTCTGCTGCTCATCATGTAGTCAAGGTGGCTCAAGATTCTAGGCATTCCCAGTCCCTGTTTGTAGCTTGAAGTTATAAAAGCAGAGTTCCTTGAACCAGGCTGAATCTCCACTCACAGTCGTCCTCAGCAGCAGTCCTACAGTTCCGGCATCTCAAACACCACTCTGAGTTCTCCTCTGCAGCTTTAAGCTTCACTATCTCTTGCAGGAACTCTGTGCCTGCCACTTAGTGCCAAGCTTTAGCTACTCTCCACAAACCCCTCAATAGTACCCCAAACCACTAACACCTGAGGGACGCTGCCAGATTCCGAAGCAAGGTTGAAACGTAGCTTGGTCCACTGGAGTTACAGCTGCATCAAATCTTGTGTTCTGATGCTGGAAAAGCCTATTCCAGGCAGCCAAACTTCCAAAGGGAAAGAAACGGCTTTACTTGGGCTTTCAGCCCCTGAAGGAATTTGAGTTTTCAAACCACGAACTTGTTATACAGTGGTTTTCACGTCTTCCATGATCCCAGTGCAAATCACTAGGTTTTCCTTCACTGATATTCATTTCTCCAACAGAAGCAGGTATTCTGCTGCCTTCCCTTTGCACATCTAAACCTTCAAGGCTGCCAACATAGCTCTCCTCTGTCAAGCAAACCAGTCTATCATCTTTAAATTCAGCTTTACCAAAGTCCTTGTTCCCCTCATCACAAATTGGGCCCAAACAATCTCTCTCAGCACTGACATTAGGCAATTGGCCTACTAATCTCTGAAGAATGATATTTGTAAATCCACAAAGTGAAACTTTTTAAGCATTTCCAACTCTGTACAGCAAAACCATTCAAAAGCCACATAGTCAGATCAATCAGCAACACCCTACTTCCTGGATACCAAATTCTGTTGCAGTCTGTCTGCGTTGCTACTGATAAATGACCATCAAATGGCTTAAGGGAACAAGGGTTTATTCTCTTTTACGATTCCTGGTTACAATTCTCAGTCCAGCTTGATGGGAAAGCATGCACCAACACCAGGGCCGAGGGAACTGGCCACACCATCACCACATAACAGCTGAGAGATGGACAATCCTTACTTGCCAGACCAGCATGTCTGGCCAAGAACAGAAGGATGTCAACTTCCTCAACTGACTCTCAGTGTTTTATTCATCTGTTCAGGGCCTAATCCCACCTACCATGGGCTGGGTCTTCCCCATCAGTCAGACAATCTCCTTCAGGTTCGCTCTGGGCTCAACTCAGCCATTAATTCTCCACAAATGTGCCCAAAGCTCAAACCCTCAACAGTCAAGTTGACGCCTGTGCTTAACTATGAGAATTCCCAAAATCTTATGATGGGGAGAGATTAGATTGGCTTGATTCTGGGTGAACTTTGATAGGTCATAGTACACTATATTATAGCAGTAGTTGCTTTTCACTTTCACTGCTTCTACTGCCCTAGTCGGTATGTTGAGATCCTCTACCTCTATTGTAGAAGATTCCTAGTCCTAGTGATAAGTGTTCTTTGAATCTGTGAGTATGATAGCAGCTATTTGTGGAAAAATTTGGTGTACTGTCTTCCTACCTATAGGTTCATTGGCTGCTTTTCCCTATTGGTCTATTGGTTGAAAGCATTTTTATATGTTTTTCTTTGCATGTGGAAGTCCACGTGTGTGAAAATAAGAATGTGTGTGAGTGCACGCTTGTGTCGAAGTTAAGGTTGACAACAGGAATCATCCTTCATCTCTTTTCCACTGAACTTCAGGTCATTTCTCTTTTTTTCTCATTTCGTGAGAAATGCTTCATACAAAGTCTTGGCAAAGCTTCCAGCTTCATTGCCAGATCCACGTGACATGACCTATGTGTTGTGCTCCTTGGTACTAGAAGCTAAGCTCAATCTGATTTACTTTAAAGAAATTTTTGAATAGTAAAGACTATCTAGCGAAACACCATTTTATCCTTAGTCACTGTAAAAAGCAAAATTTCCAGTCTTGATAAGTAATGACTGACACTTTGTAGTTATAACTTCCTGGAAATGTTAATGACTTTAATTTATAAATAAAAAATGTCTCTTATAGAATGTACTAGCATGTATGGGCCAGGACTGATGTGAGAGGTAATTATCATGATTTCAGTGTATGCTTTCATTAGTGGTATTATATGCATTTTAACTTAAATGCCTGGGACCACATCTCCCTGGAAATATACAAAGAAAAAGAAAAACTGTTTTCAAGACAACTAATATGATAGTCATTATTATCATATTGGTCTTTTCATTTGAATTATCTTTTCAGAACTTCAGGTAAGGAGGCATGTTAATAATTTCCTTTATGCTCATTCTGCATCCATATTTTAAAATTTTACCTGGACCATTAAAATCTTGAGATACAGTTTCCTAGATCAATGGATGATGGTACAAATCTAAGTTTTTGTATTGGACTGGGCAAATTTTATATGCCCTTGAGTAGCTCCACATTCTTATTCATAACAAGATGGGCTGACATGACATTCGGTAGCTAAGAAGCATCTTGTACAGTGGTGGGCAGAGCAGCTCATACAGTTTTCTGTGTGTGGTAGTGTGCGGCTTATCTTTCTCTGCATAGGCGGAGTCAGAGCCCCAGGATGCATTCTCAGGGAAAGCAATGATGCAAGACTGCTAAGATGTGGGCAGGAGGCTACAAAGGGTCTCTGTCGTCTAATATTTTTATACACCACAGGGGTCAACCAGCTTAAAACTCACTGGGCAAAATTTTGTGAACTGTCTTAATATCTTGACATTGTAAAAGCATGTAATCATGTACTTCTGACATCTGAGTAATTAGTTCTTTGAACACTGGTGCCTTCCAGCTCACACAGTCTTATGTGTATTTCATTATAGAGAGTTTATTACCCTTTACCACTTTTCTGCTCCAACTAAAACTATTATAAATGGTACCAGGATAGGACAGGATGGATTTGACTTCAAATTCTGTAAAAACAACTTTTATGCATTGACTTGAACTGAATTTTTATTTATGCACTGAACTTCATTTTGTGGTTACAAAAAGGCAAAGAACAAGGCAATTATGTTTGGCAGATGAAAAGAGACATATGAAAATGATAAATTTAGCTGTGGATCTCTGACCTAACTATAATAATCATCTCGGTTTTGAAATCCTAATTATTTCTCAGAGCAACTTTATTTATATATTTATTTATTTTTTTACTTTGCTCTACAACTCAGAAGGAATTCAGTCTCCTGGGTGTACTCAATATATATAGTTGCATATTTAGCTGTTGCATAGTAATTGACTTTCATGACAAGAAATAAAGAGTTAAGAGCAAGAGTAGTGGACAATGCCTGTCATTCTAACATTTGAGAGGCAAAGAAAGGAAGATTATTGTGAATTTAAGGCCAACTTGGTGTACATGATGAGTTCCAAAGCAGCTTGGAGTATAAAGTGAGACCCTATCAACCCTATCTGAAGGAAAATGTATAGCAAGTGAGGGAGTTAGTTCAACTGGTAAAGTGCTCTCCTTGAAATCATGAGGATTAAAGTTCTACCCTCAAAATTCACATCAAAATTCTGGACATGATGGCACATGCTAATGACTCTAGTCTTGGGAAAGTAGACACAGTAGAATCCCTTGGGATTCACTGGCCAACCAATCAAGTCCAACTGATAAACTCTAGGCCAATAAGAGATCCTGTCTTAAGGGATTCTGATGACAAAGACCCATGAGATTGCCCACTGGCTTCTACATGCATATGCAACATGTCTTGGATGCAAAGACACATACATATGTACATTAAACTATATTTAAGGAACTGGAGAGATGGCTCAGGAGTTAAGAGTCTGTCTGGCAAGCAGAAGGTCCTGAGTTTACATCCTAGATCCCACGTAGAAATGCCAGGTGGAAGTGGTGGCAGCCTACACTTCCCAACCTAGTGGGCAGAGCCTTGGAAATCTCAGAGCAAAAAGGAGGTAGAAGAAGGATGATTCCCGAAAGTCACCCTTGATCATCCACAGGGACACACAGAACCTATACATACACACAAACACACATACGAAAACACACACACACAAATAAAATAATTAAGAAGGTTTTTCATTTTTATTAGTAATTATAATAAAATGGAACTGAAATTCTGTCATAAATTTATAAATTCCCTCTCTAAATTACGGGCCTTTTGTGCATCAGGAGAGTTGTCTGGAGTTTGCAGAGCATCTTTAGATGTAAGTTATTTCTTTTAAATTTATTTTTATAATGAATGTTGTTAGAAAATAATGAAGTTATACATATCGCTAGGGTATATGCTAAAGTATTGAATTTTCAAATGTTTGATTTGAGAAGATAAAAATGACGTTAAGCATTGGTTGCTCTTTAATTCAGCATTTTAAATAAATTGTTAAATTTAAATTGTGATTTTCAGAATTTTAGTAAAATGTATGTCAATCAATACAACTTTCCTCATAAAACATTTGTATATAGATAGGATATATTACAAACTGGGATATAGGTAGCATATATTCTATAGTGTTTCATATAAACGAACTAGCTGTTTCAGAGGGCATACTTCCAGCATACTGCCTTTTAGTTAAAATTTTATATAAAAGCTGATTCTTTAATTAATACTTTTAAAAAACGATGTATTTCTTTGGAAAAGCAATGTTGTGACAAAGTTTCCCTTTTGCTTTTCCATTGAGCTTACTTGGTTAAAAACATTCCCCCCCCCTTTTTTTTTATAACAGCATGTTGTATGAATTTTGACTTCAGTCAACCAAAGATTTTTTTTTTAAAGGGGTCTGTTCTTGTACTCTGTGGGAGGGACTTAAGCTCCTAGAATGACCATGACTAGTTGGAGAGGCAAATGTGTCTATAAGAATAAGAAACAGGGAGTGTACTTGGAGCATGCTCAGTAAACTACAGCATTGCTCTCTAGGGAGCATTTGACTGGTGCAACTGTGATAGACCAGAGCCAAGGTCACATTCAATCATACTTGACTGTGAGTTCCCACTTCAGTTTTTTAAAAAAAGGAACCAGCACATCAGGGCCATGGGAAATATCTGCTGCACCTGCCTGACAGGTCCCTTCTGGAATGTGCTGATAGTTCACTCAGGTTGTACAGGGAATGTTAGGGTGCCTCTTCCACCCACCTCCCTGCTCTGACCTGCACAGTCCCCACCTTGCAGGGCTCATCTCACAGCCTGTCCTGGACACACCCCTGGTGCCATCCCACACTTGCTGCCATAGCCCACTATTCCCTGCTCTACTTTCCTGGACCTTCCACGGCCTGATTAGTACAGGGCTGTGTTTAAATGCAGACTTTTGGTTACAATTTCTACTTCTATGAGTTACTTAGCTTCTTTTTTTTTTGTCCCACTCTTTTATTTCCAAATTGATTAATTTATTATATTCTTATGTGTTATATTCTTATATCCCATCATTCCATCATTGAGAGGAAAACTTTAGAATATTTGTTTCTTTGTGCAAAAGATGGGGAGAAGAGGATAAAACTGTGAAAACATTTAAAGGTAATTGGATGAACTTACAGAACTTCTTTAGATGACTTAAGCCCTTTGTTTAGAAAAAGGGTTCTTCATTTGTTCATTCATTTTGAAAACTTCTATTGCTTATTATATACCAGTTATTTTTGAGACACCGTGACAGCAGCTGGATATGTAACAAAAAGAGACTCCAGCTCCATTGGCTTAGATGCCAGTGGGAGGAGACTGCAGTAGACGCGGGAGCCAATGAGCATACTAGGTTGTAAGCTAACATGTTATAGTTACCTGTTAGGCAGGAAGGAGACACTGGTGTGACATAGGCTTCTGTCTTAGTCATAGTTTCACATGGGAGGAGACATTTGCCCTGGCTTAGAATGTTGGGAAAAGGCTCTTTGGGTTGCTAGGGGATGGTAACATTGCTGGGCAGAGCAAAACAGTGCACGCAGAAAAGAGAGACTAGAAGCTACCTCTTGGAGAGTCAGCAGGTGATTTGTATGGTTGAAAAGCAATGTGTGATGGGAGGGCCTCTGAGATCCAGTGATGCTCGTGTAGCAAGGATCTTAGGATTTGATGCTGCCGGTGTCAGTGATCGTCACAATGATGCAGTGAGGTCACAGAAACCAGAAAGGACCATCCTTCAAAGATTAATATTGTTATCACTTTTTAAAAATTATTATTTCCACTCATACAAACTTAATAGGTACATCGGTTCCCTCCTTCCCTCCTCCTCCCCCCGACCCCCTGCTCCCCCTCTTTTCACCCCTCCCTCCCCATCCTCCAGTGCCTCCCGATATCACTTTTTTATATATTTTATTTTTCCAGTTTTACAAGCATACTGAGTACTTATTCCTGCTTCCCTCCACCCCCCTCCCACCCATTCCCCTTCCCTTCCCTTCCTTAATCCATCCCACTCTCTCCCACCCTTCCCCTTGTCTGCTTCAATGGATCCCAGGGTTCCCTCCGGCTTGTCTACTCATGCAGGGGTTCAGGCCTCTCTGGTTTATCAAGTTGCCTCTGTTTGGGCCACCCCACTGGTAGGGACATTTCCCTTCACTCATCCAGCTTCAATCTGCGTTGGTTTCCACTGTTTATTCTTATCACTCTTAAGTTCCTCCATATTCTATGGGAGCATGTTGGAACGTCAGTCATTATGCAGGTCTGGTAAGGATGTCTCGCTGTAGTGAGTTCCTAGATGCAGCAATCCGGCTGAGTCGGATGTCCTGTTCAAAGGTGAATCTTTTCATCTTTAGGTTCTTACATTCTCACAGCCCCCTCTTTTGTGAGGTTCCCAAAGCCTTAGGATGGGGAGAGCGGGTTGGTCTGATTCTGGTGAGCCTTGCTGAGTCGCTGGTAACAGTACTGCCATTGTTTTCCACTTCACTGCTCTTCTGTTGCCCTAGAGTGCATCCTGTCATAGTGTTGAGATTCTCTACCTCACCTGTAGGAGAAGCTTTCTAGGCTGAGAGCTAAGTGCTCTTCCAATCTGTGAGTATAATAGAAGCTATTATCACTTTTAATTTACAGACTGTGATTGTTTCATTTGCATAATACAATGAGATATTTTAATGCATGTTTGTCAGGCAGGATGACCACATCAAGTGAACTGACATGTCTATCAGGAAGCTTACCTCTTGTATTTTTATAGCCAGATATTTGAAATTCATTTCTGTACTTTGAAATCTACAATGCATTCTAATTATAGTATGTTGCTCTGGAAGAGATCTCAAAACTGGTTTCTCTTTTTTTTTTTTTTTGGTTTCTGAATTCTGTACACTTTAATAAATAAGGCTAACCAAAGCCCCAATGTGGAAGAATCATTGCCAAAATCACCCATTTTCTCTGTAGATGAACTAACAAATGTATTCCAGTGGTCTGCAGATTTTTCTCTATGAATACAACATTAAAAACACATTAAACATACCAGTTTCCAGACTAACCTAATGAAATTACAATTCAGTTCAAAATATTTTAGACTGCATGTCAGTCTAGTGTTCCTCAGTGAAGAAATGGTTGCATATTTTAAAAAATGTAACAAAAGCAGCTAATGCTTTCAATAGAGAATATCAAGTTAGGGATCCCATCCCACCTTCTTCCTCCCCCACATCTGCCATGTTTGAAAACAACAAAACATTTCCTACAACCAGCAACTTTTTAAATGTTACATATATTACTCTCAAGCCACCTCTGATATATAGTAACACAACAAGTATCAGAGTATGTTTAACATGTGATTTCTTCAGGGTCCCTCCCCTTTCTGAAAAAAACCTGTCTCTCTTATCTGAACCTTCATCTCCTTGGATCAACAACTCCCATTCTCTCCCTTCTTGTCCTCCAGAGCCTGGAAACCATCACTCTATTTTCTCCTTCTATGAACCCAACTTCACACATGATGGAAATGGATGGTAATTTGTGTTTCTGCATCTGGCTAATTATACTTAGTATAATGTCCCCAGATTCATTCAGGTTATTACTGATCACATAATCTAATCCCCCCATCTTTTATAGATGAATAATATCCCATCAAATATGCATCCTATTTTTCCACTGATGAACACTTAGGTTATTTAGCATCCTGACTGTCATTTACAGTGCTATAGTGAGCATGGAAATGCAGATATTCATTCCTTCAATGCATTGCCTTTGGATATATAGACATATTAATAATTTTCCAGAATGGCTACAATGATCTATATACCCTGTAACAGTGTAGAAAAGTTTCTTTATTTCAGCCTCTCCACATGTTATCATTTATCTTTTGGATAGAGCCTTTGTAATATAGAATGATGTTTTATGGTTTTAATTCACATCACCCTAATGATTCAAGTGAGAGCAAGCATTTTTTCATGTGCCATTGGCCATTTGTTTGTCTTCTTTTGAGAAATACGCGTTCAATTTCATTTTTTAGCTGTTACTAGTATGATTTGAGGTATATTTAAGATATTAACATTTTATCAGATATCTGCTTTGCAAATACTTTCTCTGTAGTTTGTATGTTCACTTTAATTACTTCTTTTGCTTTGAAGAGCTTTTTAGTTTGTTGTAATCTCATCTATTTTTGCTTTTTGTTCCTTGTGCTTTCAGTATCATATTTAAAACACAAGCATTGTTCAAACCAATGCTTTAGAGCATTTCCTCTGCTTTGTCTAGTAATTTGCTGTTTCAGATCTTTACTTAAGTCTTCAGCCCATTTGGACTGATTTTCCTATATATTACGAGACAAGAATCTACTTCCTCACTGTATACGGGGGTATCAACTTTCATAACATATCTTATTGAAGAGATCATCATTTCTCCATTCTGTGTTCTTGGACTTTGGTTTAAAAAATCAATTGCCAGTAAATTTCTGGTTTAATTCTCAGTATTTCCTATCCTCTTCCATTGATTTATATCTTTGTTTTTATGTTTGTGCCATGGTGTTTCACTTATATTGATGGTACACTCTGCCATGAAATCAGATAGCTTGATGACTACACCTTTGTTTTCTCCTTACAACTATTTGGTGCCTTTTGTGGTTTCTTACAAAAGTAAGGTTTCCTTGTATTTTGGAAATACAACATTGGGATTTATGTAACTGTGTCTGTAGGTTATTTTGGATAGGATTTTTCACAGTATTAATTCCAATTTAGGAACAATTAGAATGAGAAATACATCAAGCTGTTTGAGCTTTCTTAAATTTATTTTATCAGCGTTTATGTTTTTTATTGTGGAGGTCTTTTACCTCCTTGGTTAAATTTAAGCATAAGTATTTACTTTCATTTCTAGGATAAATGGGATCATTTTCTTGATTTCTTTTATGGGATAATTGTTAATGACATGCAGAGCACTGCTATTTTGGTATGTTGACTGTGTGTATCTTATAACTTTACTGAATTCATTTATCAGTTCTAAAGGTTTTTGATGGTGTCTATATGAGATCATCAATAGTAAAAAGTAGCACTTCTACTTCTTTTCCTTTTTGGAGAACTTTATGACTTTTACCTAACTGTCCTGGTGAAGATTTTCAATGCTGTGTTGGACAGAAGTAGAGAATGTGCACACCCTTGTCTTGTCCTTGCTGACCTTAGAGACAGGTTTTCAACTGTTTCCCATTGCTTGTGGTGAGCGTTTGACTTTGTTATTTTGAGGTACATCTGTCCTTTACCTAATCCTTTAAGAGTCTTTGTCAAGAAAGGGGGTCATATTCTGTGAAATGATTTTCTTCATATGCTGAGATGTTCATATGATTTTATCCTTTGCTTTGTTAATATAGCATGCCATTTGTATTGTTTCATATGTTCTCTCATCTTTAAAGATCAGAGATAAATTCCACTTAATTGTGGTGAGTGAGTATTTTGATCTGTTCTGAATTCTAGCATTTTGGTGAAGATCATTTATGCTCATCAAGGACATTAGCTTCTAATATCTGTGTAGCTATGATGTCAGTGAAATGCTTGATTTGTAGAATGCCCCAGTTTTCATTTCAAATTTTATTTTCCCAATCCTAGCTAAGAATTTATCATTTAAATTTTTTTTCCAAAATAGCCCTTGATTTCATTGGAGTTTTTTCTACTTTAAAAAAATCCATTTGCTACAGACATTTACAACAACTTTCTCTCTTTGGATAGTTTTGGCCACATCATATAAACTTTGTGATATTATATTATTTTTATTTCACATCAAGTATTTTTTATTTGATTTTGGAGCACCTTGTTTTAGTTTTTTAGGATTAGTCCCCCCCTACCATCCAGAGAAGGCATCAGTGGGCAGAGAGGGATATAGGGAGTCCTCCTCCAAGATTTCAAAATTGGCAGAATCCAGGCCATACAATGAGCAAGAGAGCCTCAGTTTAGAGGCCCAAGAAGGACATTTGTGCTGTGGAGTTTAAAGCCTGGTTTGCCATTGAGAAGTAAAGATGTTAGAGATTCAGACACAGGCGTGGGACCACCTGCCAAGGAGAGCTGTAATAACCCTGAGGGAGGCGTCAGCTCAAAGAGCAACGTATTCTATGGGCAGCTGCATTGGAGGGTGTGAACCCAAGCCCTTTGGAACTGAATAATTTCACAAGCGGCGGCACCCGGTGGAATGGGGCTATAAGATTTTGGAGTTTGTCATGCTGAATTTTTCAGCTGTTATGACTCCGAGCTTTCCTGATATGCCCCATTCCTCCTTTTGGAATGGGAATGTTTTCTTTGCAGTGTAAATGTTAAAAGTATAGAACTTGTATTTTGATTTACAGGAGGCTTGAACTTTGGACTTTTGGACTGATTGGGACTATTAATTGTAGTCTATGAAGACTTTTAATTAAAGTTGGACCTGGTAGGGTTTGTTAATATGATGAGATGGCAATGAGCCTGTGGGGGCCAGGGGGGAAGTCATGGTTTGAAATGTCCCCACGCTCTGAGTGTTTGAGAAGCATGCTCTTGAGAGTGGAGCTTCTGCTTTGGAAGGAAGGCAGTCACAGGGGTTCCGTGGTGGATTAGTCCCACCACTACTGGAGAGATCGTGCTCTTTGCAGCAAGCAGTCTTAGCAGCTCTCTAGCCTTCAAGATTCTGCAGGAACTTGAGCCTAATCCAGCTTTCCACGCATCAATGCGCCTTCTGGCTTTGAAGGACTGTAGCTCCACTCTGGACCTGTAAGCTGAAATAAACCTCCTTCTATCCTTAAGTTGATTGACTTTGGAGTGCTCTCTCACAGCAATGAACAGAGTAACCATTACACCATAGGCAAGTTGAACCTGGCACATCTGTGAGAACCTGGATATTTAGGGCAAGAACCCTAAGCAAACTGTTGGGAGATTATCTAGCAATGTGGGAAAACCAGCCCTTGGGTAGAAAATAAATGGAGAAAGCGGGTGCAGTAACTTTCCATAGTGGCATGCAGTCATTCTGGCCGCGAGAAGTGATGTCCTTCTTTTCAGCAAATTCCTACAGATGCAATGTGGCTAGTTTTCCCACCCTTGGTTCCGGTGTTTAGTATGAACTTTCCTGCTAAGCGGACTGGGAGTGTACCCAGAATTCATAAACATAAAAACCCTCTTATGTTCTCCGAGTTGTCTGACAGAAGAAAATCACAACAGGGAAGGCAAGGTTTAAACCAGGAAGGAAAAGCTGCAAAAGATCTTCCCCTCTCCAGTCTCTCATGGAGAGATTTGAGGGCCTGAGGTTTTTCTGAGCAAGTCTGCTGACTGTAGTCAGTAGACCACTCTGTTCTTCAAATATTGCAGACCCTGGAGCAAAACCTACAACGAGGTTTTAGAGGCAGATTAATGTTTGGTACTAAGCAGATCCCTGTGAACAACCCGAGTACCTCTGAGATATAGGAGTTGGTATGGTAGGGAAATTTTCTGGGATCCTGATGCCGTAAGATATTATGGAGGGGAAAGGGTGGTGGCCTTCACCATGAGGTAACGGAGGGGAAGCTGAGCTTTGGAAGACAAGCCCCGATTTCAAGGACAAGTGGCTGAGCGACCAGTCCCCTTCAGGATGAGTAATCTGGGACACTTTGGACCCCTGCTTGCTGCCTCACCTCTTTCTCTACTGCAGAGGTCTACTGTTTCCTGTTGTATTGGGTACAGTTGCTTTTTATACGCCCACAGGAGAAATGCAACATGTGGAAAATGACCGCAGCTGTACAAAGCCTCTATTTGTTAAGAAAATCCTTGCCAGGTTTTGAGTTAATAGGCCTCTAGGAAGAACTACTAAATGAGAACTGTGACAAAAAGGCTAAATAATAAGCCTCCCACATAACCCACTGCGCTCTAGAGGAGGACTGAATTGCTCAAAGTGGGTTTTTCCTCCCACATTCAAGTTACATAAACCACTGTTTAGGATCAAGCTGCAGAGCATGCCGATGGGTCTCATCAGCATTCCTGTGGCATCCAATGTCCCCTTTCCGAAGGTCTCACTCTGCCCCTCCCACTACCGCTCCCAAAGGACTGTAGAAGTGCTCGATACAGGAAAGCCAACGTTGATAGCCTTGAGGATGGAAGGGAAAGGTAGCGATACTCCAAAGAACGAAATTTTCAGTGGTCCACCCAGAATTTAGCACCACAAGCTGTTTATTTTAAAGAGGATAGTTGTGTACTTAGGATATATCAGTTGTGCTAGTGTGGCTGTCTATGGGTGGTGGACAGGAAGGTTAGGAAGAGTTTTCCAGTTCAGGTATTTTAGGTGGTTCAATCAAGACTTACTATAATCATTGACTACTGCTTCATGCAAGTTCCTTCTTTCACTTGGTATCAGGTATTAGATTGTTTAAGCAAGTAGAGCAAGAGTTTCGTGATGAAGAGAGTTTCATCTTCCCCCTAGGAAGAGCAATTTGTAGAAAGTAGTTTATTTTTTATTCAACGTTCCTAAAGATGTTACCATTACATGGTAGGCAGAGTCCCCAGAAAAGCTGATGCACATCTTTACATGGTAGACCCCACACAAAACTATCTTATGCAAAAGTGCCCCATAAATCGGCATAGGAGAAATCCTTTTTTTTTTGGGAACTTGTCAATTTTTTTTAGAGTAGATAAATTGGTGATGTAAAACATTGTAAAAGAAAATGATTACAAATAAAGGATTACAATTGAAGAAGTGAAAACAACCAAGCCTGACCACTGAGGAATGCCCAGAATTTCTGCACTGACATGAAAATCATCTAAAGCGTGTAGGAGGTTTTCATAGCCCACCCGATATCATGTGAGTAGCTAAGGACAGAAAGAGTGGAACTGGAGGGTGGATCATGTTCCTTCTTAAGGCATCCAAACAGTGCACGTATTGTAAGTACATTAGTTTGAATTTAGCAAAATGCATAGCTAACAGAGCACAAATAACAAAGAAACACTATTGGAGAATTGCATATGAAATGCAAGGAACTGACTTTAGAATTATATGTTTTTGAACTAGAAGCGCCTTGAGAAATTCCACATTGAGGCTAGGATAGCCTCAATATATATCACAACCGTCTTGTGGTAACAGAAAGGCAGAAGTAAGAGAGTAAACAGAATGAATGAAGAAGGAGGAGAAGGAGTAAAAAGCAAAGCAGCAGCAACAGATGGGGGGGAAAAGGGCCCCCCCAATATAAAAGAACTCACCAATGACCAAAGCTGGGACAGACCTGAACTTACATTAATAATGAATTATAACCCGAATATAAAATAAATATCTTGAATTCGTATGACAATAATGAAATGGTCAAAATCAAAAGGGGTAAAGTAGCAAATCTCCCCTTACAGAAGAATTTCAGATAGTGAATAAGAAATGAATGAATGAATAAGAAAAAGTTATCAGAATAACCTTAGTGAATAATTCTGTTGGCACGGAGATCATAGACAAATGCTCAATTTGTGATTGAAGTATCAAGAACAATAGTTGCCTAGCGCAATAATCTCTTCCCAAATATTAATTAGTTATGGTTGTGAATTTACAAATGTTTTCAGATTCTTTATTCGTCTAATCACTGGAAGAATGGCTGTAAATTTAGTAAAATTTGCTTGCTAGTGAATAGAGAAAGTATGGAAAGGAAATGATGAGTCAAGGGAGTGTCCAGGCAACCCTGGACATGAATGCAAAGACAAGCTCAAACTCTCAACCCATAATCCTAGTCAAAGTAGGAGCAAAACCGACACTAAGTAAACTCATTCTACAAGTAACTTCTTGAACTCCTCATGGTACCAGATCACAGGAAAGAGTGAAATTTCTATTCTAGGGTTGTCGGCAAATTGAGGACCAGGGCAATAAATGAACATGGTAGCCTATATGCATTCTTTGGAAAATCTGGAGAAATAGCAAATCAAAGTCAGTATCTTAGCCAGCAATCATGCCAATTATTTCTAGTTGTGACAGATGTACTATGGACTCACACTTAAGATGCTGCTTGGGGCCTGAAGTGTAAGTGGTGGGGACTCTTGGGCGAACCCTTGCAGGTTTTCATGCAAACTATTAAGTGCGGTCAAAAAATTAATAAGAAAAATTCGCAAGTCCTTTCGTTACTATTGCAGCTTCTTGTTGTATGTTCAGAATGCTTGTGGATAGCGATCAATTGGCAACTTGTTAAATATGTCCAGAAAAAATTTGACCGATGGTTTCCCTCTCATTTAGCTTATTCTGTGAGCACTTTAAATAATTTTTTGTTTTATATATATGTAACTTTATTTAATAAACTATATATTATAATAGTATATTAATATATAAAGCCCCAAAATAATAATATAGGGAATTAAATATATATAGTAATTATTTAAAGAATGAATTTTGTTAAAATATAATGTATATATAGTAGAAATAAAATAATATTCTTTAGTATAAATAATATTAATATTAACATATATAAGTATAGTCGTCAATTTCATTTCACTAAGTGTTTATCATGTCATGCTTGACATAAATAGACGAACATATAATTTTATTATTATTTGGGCTCTTTCATTACACCCTTTACGGCACAGATGATAAATAGGGTTTTCGCGCTTATGCTCGGTGTCTCCCATTATCGCATCTTGCTGTACTAGTTTCGATAATTCCTGTTTTACTAAATTTTTGCAGGGATGTAAATCAAAATCACAGTGGCATGTTACGTTCATTTCAGTGTGGTATCATTGAACATAAAAAAAAGCATAATCAATGTTTTAGTTAGAATTGAAAATTGAAAACCCCTGTGCTCGCTGTGGAAATTATGTGAGTCCCGTGAGGAAATTGGAAAAATAGAATAGAAACCATATCATTTACAATTCACTTCTGCTGTGTATACAAAAGAATAAAAAGAGTTGGACTTCAATAGAATATTTGTATACCCTTGTCCATAGCAGGGTTTTTACAGTTGCGATCATGGAAAAAAGTGAAATGTTTACATATGGGTAGAGGATAAGCAAAGTTTAACTTGTGCATATAGTGGAGGACTATGAGAATGCAAGATCAAGTGAATGTCTGATACATGTCCTCATTATGGGTGGACCCTGAGACATAGGCAAGCGAAATAAATCAGTCACAAGAGTTAGGTCTCTGAGTCCCCTCATGTAAAGTCCTGGCTTAGTCACTCCATAAAGACAGGAAGCCGATTGGTGACTATCCAGATAATGGGAGAGGAGAAAGAAGAGACTTCCTATATTAATATGTGGTTATAGAGGCGGATAGGGTGAGTGAAACGTTCGAGCCATAGATAAAGAATCCCGTACGCCAAACACCGTGAATTTTTATATAATGAAATTGAACTCTTAAGAGGTTGAACTCGCGTGCATTCTTGCCACAATAAAATCAGTTAAGATGGTTTTATTCAAGACTCAATACATTATGTCTGTTTATAACTCACATACAGTAAGGTTTGTGAACCTCCTCAACGAAATTCCTAGCTAGATCAGGGGCAATTGTAAAATTGGTATATTACATAATTCCTTAAAACACGAGATTGCTTTGATTTGGTTTCAAGAATGCTTTCCTTCCTAAAGTATCCTGCTGTTCAGACGTCTGTCAGAACATCAGAAACATGACACAGAACCTGGAGCCTGGGAGATTGACGAATAGTGTTAACTAAGGAAAGAAGGCTGTGGAAGGGCAAAGGTGTGATGGTTGCAGCCTGCACACCTGCATTGGTATGGAGCATGTTGACACCCTGGGGCCTGTGTGCGGTGACAGCAGTGTTGGCTCTTCTCAGTAGGAGGCAGGCTAGAAGGTAGCCGAAGCAGGTTGATTGACCAGGGAGGCAGGTGCAATCAAACTGGTCCGGATAGCCCTGCAGAGTTGTGTAAGACTGTAAGTCTTGTACCATGCCAGGAATGTGGAAATAATGCACATCAACTGACTATTTGTAAAGCCAGTAGAATTGTAGACCAGCAAAAAAGCTGCTTCTATAGGCGGTGTCACCTTTCCTTGTGTTTTGCATCCCTGAGTGTTTTTTATCTTTGTAAGAGGTCAGGGACAAGATTCGCTTTAGGAAGGATGTGTACTAATAATTTTGCCTGTCTTCGTTTACTATAATATAGGGGAAGGAGTGACAAGTGTTCACAAAGACCTTGGAAAATCACATTGATGGTTTAGAAGGTCACACCTGTATCACAGAGGTTTGACACATAGATTAGGTACTCAGTAATAGACAGCCTCCTCTAGCACTCAATAGCAACATGTGAAAGTCAATAGGTGCTAGATAACACTCAAGAGGCCGCAAATACGTGCCCTGCAAAAAGACCCGAGAGGCAACTCTTTTTGGTTCTTTGGCATATGGTCTCTGTCACAGCTATTCCACTCCACTGATGAGGTATAAAGCAGCCAGAGGCGAGACTGGATGAAGGGCGGCTTTTTTCAATTATCTTTCTTTAGAAACCAACCGCTGATCATTTGACCTCCATGGCTGTGCTTTTCCAGCCCCCCACCCCCCAATATTTTTCTTTGGTCAGTTTTCCAGAAAATGAAGGAACTAGCTTTGAAGGAAAATAGTTATCATTTAATTTAGTCAAAACATGCTGTAAGTGAATAAATAACAGATTACCAGATGTTTAATTTAGTGAAAGACACATTTAAAATGTAAAAAGTATAGATACCACACAAAGATTTTTATAACAGCAATGGTCATTTTGCAAATGGGAAAATGACATTAAGAAGATTACAGTTGGTATTTTTTAAAATTTTTATCTTTTTAATGCTACGTTGTCCGAATTCCCATACCCTCAGGCTCTATATCATTATACATGTGAGTAAAACTACTTTTAGATTCTGTTCTAGGAACTGATTAGAGTCTTACCTAATAACCTTAGCTTGTTTTAAATTCAGAGCAATACTGAGGCATGGCGCTGGGATTCCTCAATTCCAGGCGTTTTGCCTCTGATGCGGATGTTCTGTTATTGCTACTTCCTGGCCTCAGTGATTTGATGATGCTGTGCAGTAACTGCTAATTCAACAGATTTACTGATTTAGTTCCTCCCTCTTGTGATGACAGGACAAGTGTGACATATGAGAATAATAAGATTGATTGACTGGTTGGCTTACAGATTAGACAATGTTAGTGATATGCTTAGAGTGGTATAGGACCATTGGAAAGACAGAGATAAGTGTGTTACTCAGTGTTTAAAAAGCAGGACTGATTGCTTCTTTGATGTCCTGGACATCCTGTCGGGACATGCAAGATAAAAATCTACCAGAAACTTCATGGTGGGGTGGGGCAGGAGAACTTCTGTGTGGTATAGCTTCCTATATATTTCATGAAAGATTTAAAATAATATACCAATCAAACTAACTTAGTACTTATTTAAATCGTTCCATCATATTTGAGAATAGATGAGGTGGATTCATTTTTAGATACGAAGTAGAGCAAAACATTTTCACACTAAAATTTTTCGTTTTTTTTTTTTTTTTTTTTAAGAGCTCTGCCCACCTGCTATTAAGGATTGGCAGTCTGTGTCCAGCGGTCATGGAAAAGACTATTTTCCTGCCCTGAATCCATTCTCATTCTAGAAGGTGATGTGAAAGAGAAGTAAATTCTAAGCATGTTTGGGTCCTAAATGCCACACCGACTGTGTCCAGACAAGTTTCATTTTAGACATATTTTAACTTCACACGACCACCTTTGTTATGTCACCCTGCCCAGAACCTTAAAATATCACTGGCCGGAGTGAGATATATCTCCAAACATGTGGAAAAGGCTGTAAAAATAGAACTGACTTTGGTATGAATTCTTTACTACCTGAAGGTCTAGTCAACAGAAGTGAAAAAGTCTGAAAAGTAGCATAAATTAGATTTGCTGTTTTCGAGGGTGCGATAGAAGCAGGTGCACAGTATTTTCCTATTTTGGGTGAACCCTTCTGTCGTCCTTCGTTGGAGGCACGTGGAGCGAATGACCATAAACCACAGGCTTTTCTCTTCGTGTCACTGACTTGGGTTCCTGTCAGTCACGGAGACTGAGCAGGCCAGCCTTCCACATCTTCTGCCCAGTACAAAGAAGCAGAGGTCAAAGGTCCGTTTCTCGTCTCTCAACAGCTTTGGCTGTTTGTTTTATTCATTCATGTGAATGCAGGCTGAAGAGAGCTGCAGAAACCAGTATGCAAAGCTCTCGTACTTTCAGGAAAGATAATCATCAATTTTCTGACTTTTTTTGATATGTTGTTGCAGAAGAGACATCTTTCTTTGGTTTTAAATACAGCACACTCTGCCCCAACTTAGTAAAAAAAAGAGATCTGCAAGCTCTCTCCCCCTTTTTATTTTATTAAATAATTAAATTATTTCTAGTTTACAATCATGTTGAGTGCTTATCCTTCCCTCCCTCCTCCTCCACTCCACTCCTCTCTCCCTTCATTAACCCAATCCCACTCCTCCTCACCTGGATGCTTCTATGGATCCCAAAGTTACCCTAATGATATCATCAAAGATCTGGATATAGAAGAAAATTCAAATAAGTCCCACCCAATTTCTTTTTTTTTTTGGAGCAGAAGTTTTATTTTTTTTCTTCAATATTTATTTATTTTTTTTCCACTTACACAAGCTTGATAGGTAAGCCCTTCCTCCCTCCTTCCACCTTCCTCCCTGGATCCCCTTGCTCTCTCCCCCCTTTTCCCTTCCTTTTCCACCTCCTTTACTCCAATTGTTCCCTTGTCCCCCATCCCTAGACATCTTTTATTGTGCATGTCAAACTTCCCTCTGCACAGGCCATTTGTTAGTATATATGGTGGTTGCATTTTTCTTCCCTGTGAGATTACATTATTTTATGTTCTTATGACAATATATTGAGTACTCACCCTTTTTCCCTTCATCCCCTCTCCCTCCCATGTCCTCTCTCTTCACTTCATCACTCCATCCCACCCCTTCCCCCTTTTGCCTGTCTGCTTTGTTTTACTCTTGTGGGAGTTCAAGCCTCCTCTGGCATATAAAGTTCCTTTCTCCAAGCCACACCCCCTGATAAAGCATTCCTTTTATTAATCCAACTTTAGTTCCCAAAATTTTCACTGTATTTCTTATCTCTCTTTTTTTTTGTTTTTTTTTTTAAATTTTAACATTTTTTATTTTATTTCCGCTTCGTACAAACTTAATAGGTAGACCAGTTCCTTCCCCCCTCTTCCTCCCCCCACTCCCTCCTCCACGCCTCGCCCATCTCCCAGTGCCTCCCCCCCAATTCCCAGAAAGTCTATTGTGTAGGCCAAACGCCCGCTGGCCGCCCTCCGACCCGAAGTACAAGGACCCAGTGGCATTTCCCTGAACCCTTTCTCAGTCCCCTAAGCATGTTCTACTCCTTGAGCTCATAGTCCAATGGGTGCATTGGTATTTCAGTCATTACGCAGGTCTAGTAAGGACAAGTCTCACTGAAGTGAGTTCCTTAGATGCAGTAGTCCTACATTGAGGGAATGTCTTGTCCAGTGGGGACCTGCCCATCTTTAGGGGTCTTACAGTCTCACTGCCCTTCTCCCCATGAGGTCCTGTTGCAGTCCTGCCTGCATTGTTGCTGATAAATGACCATCAGATGGCTTAAGGGAACAGGGTTTATTCTCTCTTACAATTCTTGGTTACAGTTCTCAGTCCAGCTTTTGGGAGAGCACACCACCAACAACCAGGCTGAGGGAACTGGCCACACCATCACCAACACATAACATGAGAGGGACAATCCTTACTTGTCAGACCAGCATGTCTGGCCAAGTGAACAACTTCCTCCTCAACTACTCTCAGTGCTTTATTCATACTGTTCAGGGCCTATCCCAACCCACCATAGGCTGGGCCTTCCTTCAGATAGACAATCTCCTTCAGATTCGCTCTGGGGTGTCCACTCAGCCATTAATTCTCCACAAATGAGGGTGCCCAAAGTCAAACCCTCACAGTTAAGTTGACACCTGTGCTTAACTATGACACTCCACCTCTTGTCAACTTGACACAAAAACAATAGCACTTTAAACTGTAAAAGCTCAATCCTTGTCCACAAGATGGTTAAAAGTTATCTAAAAAAATATAATACATTTCATGGAGAAATTTAAATATTTCTCATTAAAACTTCAGTTCCAACATTTTAAAAGTTCCAAGAGTTTCTTTGACCTTAGAAGTCTTAAGTCAGAATAAGTTAAATACTTAAAAAAGATAAAACATTAAAATATAAGGATCTTAATAATAAGAAAACATTAAAAAAATCAAGTTCAGAAAATCAAATACTACATTCTTTACTTCAGTGTCCATCTCTGCTGCTCATCATGTAGTCAAGGTGGCTCAAGATTCTAGGCATTCCCAGTCCCCTGTTGGTAGCTTGAAGTTATAAAAGCAGAGTTTCCTTGAACCAGGCTGAATCCCACTCACGTAACTAGACCAACCAACACAGTCTCCATCAGTGCAGACGTCATCCTAATGTCCGGCACTCCTCATAAGCCAAACACAATCATAACAATGACCCTGTAATCTCTCCATCTGCAGCTGTTAAGCCTTCCTAATGCTCTTCAGGACCTCTGAGGTCATGCTAAAAGACCACATTGTCCAGATACAAGCAGATGAAGACAGATAACTCACATCCCCTCGTAGTACCAAACTGACAGAGGACGGCTGCAGGTTCGAGCAAGTGAACAAAAGCCCAATGAGATTACCGGCTGCAGTCATCAAACTTGTGTCTGATGCTGGAAAAGCCTTTCCAGCAGCCAAACTCCAAAGGGAAAGAACGGCTTTACTTGGGCTTTCAGCCCTGAAGGAATTTGAGTTTTCAAAACCACGAACTTGTTATAGACAGTGGTTTCACGCTTCCATGATCCCAGTGCAATCACTAGGTTTTCCTTCACTGATTTTCATTTCTCCAACAGAAGCAGGTATCTGCTGCCTCCCCTTTGCACATCTAAACCTTCAAGGCTGCCAACATAGCTCCCTCTGTCAAGCAAACCAGTCTACATCTTTAAATTCACTTTACCAAAGTCCTTGTTCCCCCTCATCCACAATTGGGCCCAAAACAATCTCTCTCAGCACTGACATTAGGCAATTGGCCTAACTAATCTCTGAAGATGATATTTGTAAATCCACAAAGTGAAACTTTTTAAGCATTTCCAACTCTGTACAGCAAACCATTCAAAAGCCACATAGTCAGATCAATCAGCACACACCCTACTCCTGGATACCAAATTCTGTTGCGATCTGTCTGCGTTGCTAACTGAAAATGACCATCAAATGGCTTAAGGGAACAAGTTTATTCTCTTTACGATTCCTGGTTACAATTCTCAGTCCAGCTTGATGGGAAAGCAGTACCAACACCAGGGCCGAGGGAACTGGCCACACCATCCATCACCCACACTAAACAGCTGAGAGATGGACAATCCTTACTTGCCAAACCAGCAGTGTCTGGCCAAGACAGAAGGATGTCAACTTCCTCAACTGACTCTCAGTGTTTTATATTCTGTTCAGGGCTAATCCCACCTACCATGGGCTGGGTCTTCCCCATCAGTCAGACAATCTCCTTCGGTTCGCTCTGGGCTCAACTCAGCCATTAATTCTCCACAAATGCCCAAAGCTCAAACCCTCAACAGTCAAGTTGACGCCTGTGCTTAACTATGAGAATTCCCAAAATCTTATGATGGGGAGAGATTAGATTGGCTTGAGTCTGGGTGAACTTTGATAGGTCATAGTACACTAATATTATAGCAGTATTGTCTTGCCTTTTCACTTTCACTGCTTCTACTGACTGCCCTTGTCGGTATGTTGAGATCCTCTACTCATTGTAGAAGATTCCTAGTCCTAGTGATAAGTGTTCTTTAATCTGTAGATCTGTGATATGATAGCAGCTATTTGTGGAAAAATTTGTGTGACTGTCTTCCTACCTATAGGTTCATTGGCTGCTTTTCCCTATTGGTCTATGGGTTGAAAGCATTTTTATATGTTTTCTTTGGCATGTGGAAGTCCACGTGTGTGATAAGAATGTGTGTGAGTGCACGCTTGTGTCAAGTTAAGGTTGACAACAGGAATCATCCTTCATCTCTTTTCCACTGAACTTCAGGTCATTTCTCTTTTTTCTTCTCATTCGTGAGAATGCTTCATACAAAGTCTTGGCAAGCTTCCAGCTTCTTGCCAGATCCACGTGACATGACCTATGTGTTGTGCTCCTTGGTACGAGCTAAGCTCAATCTGATTTACTTTTAAAGAAATTTTTGAATAGTAAAGACTATCTAGCGAAACACCATTTTATCCTTAGTCACTGTAAAAAGCAAAATTTCCAGTCTTGATAAGTAATGACTGACACTTTGTAGTTATAACTTCCTGGAAATGTTAATGACTTTAATTATAAATAAAAAATGCTCTTATAGAATGTACTAGCAGGTATGGGCCAGACTGATGTGAGAGGTTTAACATGATTTCATTGTATGCTTTCATTAGTGGTATTATATGCATTTTAACTTAAATGCCTGGGACCCCATCTCCCTGGAAATATACAAGAAAAGAACTGTTTCAAGAACAACTAATATGATAGTCATTATTATCATATTGGTCTTTCATTTGAATTACTTTTTCAGAACTTCAGGTAAGGAGGCATGTTAATAATTTCCTTTATGCTCATTCTGCATCCATATTTTAAAATTTTACCTGGACCATTAAAATCTTGAGAATACAGTTTCCTAGATCAATGGATGATGGACAAATCTAAGTTTTTGTATTGGACTGGGCAAATTTATATGCCCTTGAGTAGCTCCACATTCTTATTCATAACAAGATGGGCTGACATGACATTCGGTAGCTAAGAACATCTTGTACAGTGGTGGGCAGAGCAGCTCACAGTTTTCTTGTGTGTGGTAGTGTGGCTTATCTTTCCTCGCATAGGCGGAGTCAGAGCCCCAGGATGCAAGACTGCGAAGATGTGGGCAGGGGGCTACAAAGGGTCTCTGTCGTCTAATATTTTTAACACCACAGGGGTCCAACCAGCTTTAAAACTCACTGGGCAAAATTTGTGAACTGCTAATTACTTGACATTGTAAAAGCATGTAATCATGTACTTCTGACATCTGAGTAATTAGTTCTTTGACACTGGTGCCTTCCAGCTCACACAGTCTTATGTGTATTTCATTATAGAGAGTTTATTACCCTTACCACTTCTGCTCCAACTAAAACTATTATAAATGGTACCAGGATAGGACAGGATGGATTTGACTCAAATTCTGTAAAAACAACTTTTATGCATTGACTTGAACTGAATTTTATTTTATGCACTGACTTCATTTTGTGGTTACAAAAAGGCAAAAAACAAGGCAATTATGTTTGGCAGATGAAAAGAGACATATGAAAATGATAATTTAGCTGTGGATCCGCACCTAATATAATAATCATCTCGGTTTTGAAATCCTAATTATTTCTCAGAGCAACTTTATTTATATATTTATTTTATTTTTTTACTTGGCTCTACAACTCAGAAGGAATTCAGTCTCCTGGTGTACTCAATATATATAGTTGCATATTTAGCTGTTGCATAGTAATTGACTTTCATGACAAGAAATAAAGAGTTAAGAGCAAGAGTAGTGGACAATGCCTGTCATTCTAAACATTTGAGAGCAAAGAAAGAAGATATTGTGAATTAAGGCCAACTTGGGGGTACATGATGAGTTCCAAAGCAGCTTGGAGTATAAAGTGAGACCATCAACCCTATCTGAAGGAAATGATAGCAAGTGAGGGAGTTGTAGTTCAACTGGTAAAGTGCTCTCCTTGAAATCATGAGGATTAAAGTTCTACCCCAAAATTCACATCAAAATTCTGGACATGATGGCACATGCTAATGACTCTAGTCTTGGGAAAGCAGACACAGTAGAATCCCTTGGGATTCACTGGCCAACCAATCAAGTCCAACTGATAAACTCTAGGCCAATAAGAGATCCTGTCTTAAGGGATTCTGATGACAAAAGACCCATGAGATTGCCCACTGGCTTCTACATGCATAGTGCAACTGTCTTGGATGCAAAGACACATACATATGTACATTAAACTATATTTAAGGAACTGGAGAGATGGCCTCAGGAGTTAAGAGTCTGTCTGGCAAGCAAGAGTGCCTGAGTTTACATCCTAGATCCCAGTAGAAATGCCAGGTGGAAGTGGTGGCAGCCTACACTTCCCCACAACCTAGTGGGCAGAGCCTTGGAAATCTCAGAGCAAAAAGGAGGTAAAGAAGGATGATTCCCGAACAGATCACCCTTGATCATCCACAGGGACACACAGACCCTATACATACACACAACACACATACGAAAAACACACACACAACAAATAAAATAATTAAGAAGGTTTTTCATTTTTATTAGTAATTAATATAAAATGGAACTGAAATTCTGTCATAAATTTATAAATTCCCTCTCTAAATTACGGGCCTTTTGTGCATCAGGAGAGTTGTCTGGAGTTTGCAGAGCATCTTTAGATGTAAGTTATTTCTTTAAATTTATTTTTATAATGAATGTTGTTGAAAAATAATGAAGTTATACATATCGCTAGGTATATGCTAAAGTATTGATTTTAAATGTTTGATTTGAGAAGATAAAATGACGTTAAGCATTGGTTGCTCTTTAATCAGCATTTTAAATAAATTGTTAAATTAAATTGTGATTTTCAGAATTTTAGTAAAATGTAGTCATCAATACAACTTTCTCTCTCATAAACATTTGTATAGATAGGATATATTACAAACTGGATATAGGTAGCATAATACTATAGTGTTTCATATAAACGAACTAGCTGTTTCAGAGGGCATACTTCCAGCATACTGCCTTTAGTTTAAAATTTATATAAAAGCTGATTCTTTAATTAATACTTTAAAAAAACGATGTATTTCTTTGAAAAAGCAATGTTGTGACAAAGTTTCCCTTTTGCTTTTCCATTGAGCTACTTGGTTAAAACATCCCCCCCCCCTTTTTTTTTATACAGCAATGTTGTATGAATTTGACTTCAGTCAACCAAAGATTTTTTTTTTAAAGGGGTCTGTTCTTGTACTCTGTGGGAGGGACTTAAGCTCCTAGAATGACCATGACTAGTTGGAGAGGCAAATGTGTCGATATAAGAAACAGGGAGTGTACTTGGAGCAGTGCAGTAAACTACAGCATTGCTCTTAGGGAGCATTTGACTGGTGCAACGGTGATAGACCAGAGCCAAGGTCACATTCAATCATACTTGACTGTGAGTTCCCACTTCAGTTTTTTTAAAAAAGGAACCAGCACATCAGGGCCATGGGAAATATCTGCTGCACCTGCCTGACAGTCCCTTCTGGAATGTGCTGTAGTCACTCAGGTTGTACAGGGAATGTTAGGGTGCCTCTTCCACCCACCTCCCTGCTCTGACCTACACAGTCCCACCTTGCAGGGCTCATCTCACAGCCTGCCTGGACACACCCTGGTGCCATCCCACACTTGCTGCCATAGCCCACTATTCCCTGCTCTACTTTCCTGGACCTCCACGGCCTGATTAGTACAGGGCTGTGTTTAAATGCAGACTTTTGGTTACAATTTCTACTTCTATGAGTTACTTAGCTTCTTTTTTTTTGTCCCCACTCTTTTATTTCCAAATTGATTAATTTATTATATTCTTATTGGTTATATTCTTATATCCCATCATTCCATCATGGGAGGAAAACTTTAGAATATTGTTTCTTGTGCAAAAGATGGGGAGAAGAGGATAAACTGTGAAAACATTTAAAGGTAATTGGATGAACTTACAGAACTTCTTATGACTTAAGCCCTTTGTTTAGAAAAAGGGTTCTTCATTTGTTCATTCATTTTGAAAACTTCTATTGCTTATATATACCAGTTATTTTTGAGACACCGTGACAGCATTGGATATGTAACAAAAAGAGACTCCAGCTCCATTGGCTTAGATGCCAGTGGAGGAGACTGCAGTAGACGGCGGGAGCCAATGAGCATACAGGTTGTAAGCTAACATGTTATAGTTACCTGTTAGGCAGGAAGGAGACACTGGTGTGAATAGGCTTCTGTCTTAGTCATAGTTTCACATGGGAGGAGACATTTGCCCTGGCTTAGAATGTTGGGAAAAGGCTCTTTGGGTTGCTAGGGGATGGTAACATTGCTGGGCAGAGCAAAACAGTGCACCGCAGAAGAGAGACTAGAAGCTACTTCTGGAGAGCAGCAGGTGATTTGTAGGTTGAAAAGCAATGTGTGATGGGAGGGCCTCTGAGATCCAGTGATGCTCGTGTACAAGGATCTTAGGATGATGCTGCCGGTGTCAGTGATCGTCACAATGATGCAGTGAGGTCACAGAAACCAGAAAGGACCATCCTTCAAAATTATATTGTTATCACTTTTTAAAAATTATTATTTCCCTCATACAACAAACTTAATAGGTACATCGTTCCCTCCTCCCTCCTCCTCCCCCCGACCCCTGCTCCCCCTCTTTCACCCCTCCCTCCCCTCCTCCATCCTCCAGTGCTCCGATATCACTTTTTATATATTTTATTTTTCCAGTTTTACAAGCATATGAGTACTTATTCCGCTTCCCCCTCCACCCCCTCCCACCCATTCCCCTTCCCTTCCCTTCCTTAATCCATCCCACTCTCTCCCACCCTTCCCCTGTCTGTCTGCTTCAATGGATCCCAGGGTTCCCTCCGGCTTGTCTACTCATGCAGGGGTCAGGCCTCTCTGGTTTATAAGTTGCCTCTGTTTGGGCCACCCCACTGGTAGGGACATTTCCCTTCACTCATCCAGCTTCAATCTGCGTTGGTTTCCACGTTTATTCTTATCACTCTTAAGTTCCTCCTATATCTATGGGAGCATGTTGGAACGTCAGTCATTATGCAGGTCGGTAAGGATGTCTCGCTGTAGTGAGTTCCTAGATGCAGCAATCCGGCTGAGTCGGATGTTCCTGTTCAAAGGTGAATCTTTTCACTTTAGGTTCTTACATTCTCACAGCCCCCTCTTTTGTGAGGTCCAAAGCCTTAGGATGGGGAGAGCGGGTTGGTCTGATTCTGGTGAGCCTTGCTGAGTCGCTGGTAACAGTACTGCCATTGTTTTCCACTTCACTGCTCTTCTGTTGCCCTAGAGTGCATCCTGTCATAGTGTGGAGATTCTCTACCTACCTGTAGGAGAAGCTTTCTAGGTGAGAGCTAAGTGCTCTTCCAATCTGTGAGTATAATAGAAGCATTATCACTTTTAATTTATAGACTGTGATTGTTTCATTTGCATAAACAATGTGATATTTTAATGTCTGTTTGTCAGGCAGGATGACCACATCAAGTGAACTGACATGTCTATCAGGAAGCTTACCTCTTGTATTTTTATAGCCAGATATTTGAAATTCATTTCTGTACTTTGAAATCTACAATGCATTCTAATTATAGTATGTTGCTCTGGAAGAGATCTCAAAACTGGTTTCTCTTTTTTTTTTTTTTTTGGTTTCTGAATTCTGTACACTTAATAAATAAGGCTAACCAAAGCCCCAATTGTGGAAGAATCATTGCAAATCACCCATTTCTCTGTAGAGAACTAACAAATGATTCCAGTGGTCTGCAGATTTTCTCTATGAATACAACATTAAAACACATTAAACATACCAGTTTCCAGACTAAACTAATGAAATTACAATTCAGTTCAAATATTTTAGACTGCATGTCAGTCTAGTGTTCCTCAGTGAAGAAATGGTTTGCATATTTTAAAAAATGTAACAAAAGCAGCTAATGCTTTCAATAGAGAATATCAAGTTAGGGATCCCATCCCACCTCTTCCTCCCCCACATCTGCCATGTTTGAAAACAACAAAACATTTCCTACAACCAGCAACTTTTTAAATGTTACATATATTACTCTCAAGCCACCTCTGATATATAGTAACACAACAAGTAAGGTCATCGCACCCATTGGAAAGCAAAGCCTTGCTAGAGGAAGCACCATCATTAGAAAGGGGTGGGCCTTGAGGTTGGTGGCTCTCAGTTCCTGCTCTGTGCAGTTTTGTTGCTGGCCTGCCCCCATCATTTCCTGCCGTGACCTAACCCAGCCTTCTTTGCCTTATGCCTCCATGCATGCTTTCTGAGATCAGATTCTTGCCTACAGACTATATCTAGCTTGGAATTGGAAGCCACATGGAAATCTCTCTTTTTCCCTTCTTGCATGCGTATGAGTATTGCCAATCTTAAGCCACAGACAGAACGAGTAAAACTACAACAGAAACGGACAAATCTGTAAGAAATCGTTTTGCGAAATTGGAGGAAATTCACCTGCAAAAGAATTGGTCTGGTCATGCTTAAATATCAACTCAGTTTAGATTGGAATCCTAAACAAACGACCTGAAAATTACAGAATTCCTTGAGGAAAGCACAGCCAAGAAGTTCCTCACATAAACCAGGCAATATTAACAAAAAGCAAAAATAGACAACTGGACGCTGTTAAGATCAAAGTCCAGCACAGTGTAAGAAGGAGAACAACAGAGGAAAAATAAGTTCTGAGATAGTCAATGTGCTGCACATCCTAATTCTGCTAAGAGGCCTAATAGCCAATAAAAATAAGAAACCAGACCTTCCATCTCAAAGGAGCCAAAGACCTGGAAAAAAGATTACATGAGTGGCCAAGAGATGAACCCAAAAGCTTCTGTTCCATATCATAATCTCCTAGACCACAAAGTTACTATTGAAGGGAACACCTCCTCTTACAGTGGTATGGTCTATAAGAACATAAAAGATAGTCGTGATAATCCAATGTTGTCAAGGCTTGTACCTGCTGTTGGGCTTAGAGATATACGCCATCATGGAAAAACAATATAAGATACTCAAAAATTAAAATAAAAAATCTCAAACAACGCCCAGTAAATCATATGTCAAAGATATCAGAGCTCCCCTCTTCATTAGATGCATAAGCATATGGCCAAGGTATGGAACAAATCAGTGCCTATCCGTGGATTAACAGATTAAGAAATTCCTCTGTGCATACAAATGAAAATATTGTCCATCTTAAAACGTGAATCTGACCAGCAATCTCCGCACTTGGAGGTTAAAGCACACGAGTGAGCTCAAGTCAACTTGGGTTATAAAATAAAATCTCCTGTCTCAACATGAGATAGAAGAATGAGAGCGAGAGAGAGAGAGAGGAGAGGAGAGAGATGAAATGAGATGAGCGAGAGAGAGGAGAGAGAGTGAGGAGAGAGACGAGAGAGACGAGGGAGAGGAGAGAGAGGAGAGGGAGAGGAGACGAGAGAGAGAGTGAGTTAATTAGAGTGCGAGATTACTGGAGAATTTAAGCTAAGTGAAAAAACCCGACACAAGCCGAAAAACCTGTGATGTTAATGCATAATCGACAAAAAGTTAGTTTCGAGAAAAGAATAATAAAATAGTGGTTACCCGGAAATAGAGGGATTGAAGATGGGGAACTACAGGTCAGAGGACATAACTATTGCCCGTAAGGAGTTACGCAGAATGAGTGAGCTAGAGCCTAATTTATAACAAGAGACAACTGGTTTAAACATGAATCTCCAAGAGAAATCACAACAAGACTGTTATTTTAGAACTTTTTGATAAATTTATATTGTAAACATTCTTACCTTTTACTTTCTTTTTCTCCACCTTAATTTCCCCGTCCTCCTCTCTTTCAGTCTCAAACCCTTCCCTTCATAAAACATTGTTCTAACCTTTATGCCAATTTTATGTTGTCTTACTACTTCTCCTCCCTTTCTAGCTGTCTCCTCTGTACTAAACCTTTTTTTTGGTTATCTATTTATTTATTATAGGGTAAATTATTTATTTGACAAGCTAATCTTCACTATGTACATCAAAATATAATTTCGTACACCTTAAAATAGACAATAACAACTTTTAAGTTGAAAACATTGTGACTCCCATCTGTTTAATTGCATCTGTCATCCCAGCATTCAAGGGAAGTGGTACAGCAAGAAGATTGTGAGCTCAGGGCAATTCTAGGCTACTAGTGTGAAATGAACATCTTGTCTCCTCACTCAAACAATATTTTTTTAAGAAACTGCAGAGAATCAACATGGTGGATTAAAGAATCAAGTTCAGCCTACCAGCCTTTCGAAGTCTGAGGTTTTGCTGGGGAATTATAGATTCATTTCTGTGGTTGAGAAGAGACATGAGAAGCTATAAAATAGTGGGGTTCAAAAACTGGGGCCCGGAATGGATGGTTCAGCTGGGGCATACACTTGTACACAAACCCAGCGACTGGGTGCTCTACTCTGAACCCACATGTAGGAAGCGACCCAGTTCTGGGAGATGTGTTCCTCTGACTGCCATATGTACCTGACAGCACACACCACGTGTACACACCTACACGCATTCACCCCCAGAGACACATGCACCACATCCCTAGTTCACACAAACGATATTTTTTTTTAAATAAAGTCATAGAACTTAGAGGAATTCTCTATTTCAATGACTTGGTCTACAGAGAGCAAAAACAGAATGACAACGTTTGAGAGGAATATTCCAAATATTTAATATGTGTTACATTACATGTGTGTATGTACATAGACTTCTGGCATAGTTATTTTTTAGCCTTTCCATACACTAAAAGTACTGTTATATTCCTCTTAAGAAATGTTCAGCTACTAAGCTTCAGGGACAAAACAACTATATATATAATTGTATATTTTTTCCATTTTATCTCACATAATTAGGTGTGCTGTGCCTTTGACTGTATCTCGTCAATAGTACATCTAAGAACCACTATCTAATTCCCTATTTCTGTGAATTAGAAACCTTCCAGGTTCCATGTATAAATGAGAGATAGAGTTTATTTCCGTATTTGGCATGCTTCATTGGTGTTTTTTGTTTGTTGTTTGTAAATGCTGTACCAGGTCATCTGAGTACATTAATTAAAAATTGTCAGAATCTTGGGGCTGACAGATAACTCAATGAACTGCTGAGCTTTGCAAGCATAAAGACCGCGTTTGATTGCAGCAGCATGTAAAAAAAGTGGTAATGCATGCTTGTAATCCCAGCTCTGGGAGTCAGAGACATGTGGACCACGGGTGAGGGACGCTTGCTGACCACCCCTCCTTAGATACTGATGAGTTCCAAGCTGGGGTGACAGACTTTTGTGCAAAGCATTGGTTCTTCAAAGGATGCCCCCCCAAGATTTTCTTTGGTCTCCAACCCGTTTTTCTACACACATGGCACACACACACATGGATCACACACACAGCATGAACAACCATGCACGACCCCACCGGACTTACAGAATCTATTTAAAGACAGGTCATCATTCTCAACTACATATATGTCTAACATTCTAAAAAAAAATTTTTTTTTTGAGGGGAGAACGAGGAGAAAGAGACGGCAAGAAAGAGGGCTGTCATGGTTTGAAATATGCCACCACTGGCTTGTGTGTTTTGAAAAAGTCATGGATTCTGCTGGAAGAAGGCAGTCACAGGGAATCTCCCTTGTGGTGGATTAGTCCCACCCTATTTTGGAGGGCGGTCTGCTATGCCCGCAACGCCGTCTTGTTTTTTTTTTTCCTCTTTTTTTATTTATCTATTTTTATATTATTTCCGCTCATACCAAACTTAATAGGTACATCAGTCCCTCCCCCCTTCTCCTACCCCAAAACTCCCTGCTCCCCCTCCCCCTCACCCCTACCTCCCATCCCCCTGTGCCTCCCGTCCCCATTCCCGAGAGTCCTTTCTTGTGCATGCCTTATTCTCCTCTGGGGCCCTCCTCTCCGGTGAATACACGGGACCCAGTGGCATTTCACTGAATGCTTTCTCGTGTTCCCCTAAGCATAGGAACATTACCGTGCGTTGTCAATCCCTTGCCTCCAAGGATCTTTGTGCCTTTAGCAGATTGCTAGACTTTGTCTGGTAATAGTGTGTTGGACATTTCGCGAGGCGATTGACAAAGTCCAATTATGATTGCTTCCTCCCTAAACTATGTGGAGTATCTTGCAACTCATTGCTCCTCCAATTCTTTGATCTTACAATCTTACCACCCCCTCTCGCACATAGTCCTGAGCTTCAGGATGGGGGAGAGAATAGTCTGGCCTAGTTCTAAGTGTGATATAGAAGAGTCTCTGGCAGTTTGGATTGTGGTTGTGCCAGCAAGCCGTCTATAGCTCTCTTGCCTTTTCTAAGAGCCTGCCAGTGAACTTAGCTACTCCAGTTTCTTCCACAGCATGTGCTCTTGCTTTCAAGCTGTATCCCCACCATTGGACCTTGTAAGCTGAATAAAACCTCCTTTCTCCCTTAGGTGCTTTGACTTTGGGTGCTCTCTCAAGCAACAGAAAAGCGTAACTAAACAGAAAGCAAGAATACATTGGGTTTTATCCTTGCCACCATTTGGGACCTGGGGATTCTGCCAAGTGCTTTACCCACCCAGCCATCTAACCAAACCCGTCACACATTTCTTTGTGCACATCATCCATTAGACAGGCCACTTCATTTTTTTTCTGGATCTTGTCTATTGTGAATATGCTGTTCTGAATTGGGAGTGCAGACTGCCACCATTCCTATACCTATAGCTAGAAGACTTACCTATTGCCTTTGCATTCCACCCAGCTCTTACTGTTTTCCATAAGACTGCAAACATTTATATTCCCATCATAGTGTACCAACACAAACTCATGTCTTCTCCTCTTTGTCAATCGGTAGTGCACATGCTTTCGCCTCGGGGTCACATCTCAGTTGCCATATTCTGCAGTTTAATAGGAGATAGAGTTAAGCTCGGCACAACTCCGCCTTCTGACCTAGCATATTCATGTGACTTAACATGAGTATGTTCTCGTGTCGGTTTATTACAGATAGAAAGTGTCTTTATCTTACACATCCATTAGACCATTAACACCACACACCACACACACACACCACACACACACTTACCGCTGTCATATACATGTTTAAAGGCATTTGCTCAAACCCAGACTCTTCTCTGCTGCTGAATCAAGAGATTGCTGGAAGGAGAAGTGAAACTCAATAGTATGGCAAGCTCTGGGTAATCAGGGCCATTCTGAACAAGGACTCTTGCTGTGAGAGCCCAAGGATAGAAACGACCTACCCTAAACCCCCACTCGCCCATTCTGGAAACTGTGCCTGAGTTTAAAGGAAGAACCAATCCTTGCTCATCTCCCCCTTGGAGACTAGGCCCATACCGCTATTGATGTGAAGCTAAGAACTACAGAGACCAAAGAATGTTTTCCTCACCTAGTGTCCCTAAACCCTCAGAGGCCACACCCCTATCAAGGGACGTAACCTCTCGTCCTTTTACTTAACTCCACACAGATACATGAATTTATAGGGTTTCGTTCCATGCTTTATTCTCAAGGAAAGACTAAATATCTCTAGTAGTGTGTGTATGTGGGGGGTGCATGACTGAAATGCTCTGCCCAGAACTACACGCTATTCTGTGCCATAGGATGTATTCACAACACACCCTTTATCATAGTAACTGAAACCCATGTTGTACCATGCATCCTATTTTCTTCCTTTTATCTGTCTCTCTTAGAGTGCAAGAAACATCATATTATCTCCCAAAATAGGATAATGTTCTCCCATGAGATCATTAAACTAACTTCATGGAAACTTGCTACCGTGGTTAAGTTTGAAGACCATGGATTGCTAGTCGGCTGCATACCGAGTTTCAACTGCATCGGCTGCTGATAAAACTCCCATCCAAATGGCTTATGGAACAAGGAAGAGTTATTTATTACAGCAGCACTATTTACAGTTCCTTGTCCCTTAGACGGAGACCTCACACCAGCACCAAAGCGGCGGGAAAATGGCCACACCATCACTACATAACAACGCAGAGGGACGATCCTTACTGGCCAGACCAGGATATCTGGCCACGTGTACACAAGGATGCCAACTCTCTCATCCAGCCTCTCTGTGTTTTTTATTCCAGAAACAACTAATCCACCCACCATGGGCTATAGGACCTTCCCAATCACGCTGGTAAATCTTCTGCATGTTAATTCTGTGCTTCACTCAACATTAATCTTACAAATGTGCACAGAGATCAAACCCTTCAAACTGTCAAGTTGACCCTGTGCAACAACTATGACAAGAACTGTTCCATGGATGAGAAAGAGTAATGTTTAAGAAAATATATGCAGGGCTGAGAGGTTGGCTCAGTCGGTTAAGCCTCTGCTTGCAGGCAGAAGGTTCTGAGTTTGGATCTTGACCACACGTATAGACACCAGAGGGAAGCGGGGTTGTGGCCTGGTTATGTTCTGCTAGGGCGGAGTAGTAGTTCCTGAATTTCCTTTGTTCTCACACCAAACATACATACACACACATATTGCACACATACTATGCACACATTGATAAAGAATAAAAAACTTTTAAATAAAAACAGAAAATCTATGCCATGTCGCTATTTATACTGAGGCGTATTTTATTTTTTTAAGTGGGAAATTTCTTTTAACTATGCTATTAAAACCAATTGGTACCAAAATTATTTGGGATGGAGTGAAATTTTTCCCACTTGGAGCTTCATTCAATTAATAGTAAAAAAATTTCATTTGTAAAACCCAATTAAAATAAATTTTCTTTTTCAGCGGAATGGCGTCTCTAAAACTAGGCAAACCCCCGGCGAAGGAAATGATTAGCTCATCCTTTTCAGGGAACAAGGCTTTAACAAATGCGTGACTGAAGTTTTGATTTCACTGTGATGACAAAAATGAGAAACCATTTTTCCCTATGAAAAATTTAAGCATTTCCCTTATGAAACTATACCATTCAAGGACTATTTCAAGTTGAATCTTCTGTTGCAGATGTTTAAACTGAAAAGAAAACACCAAAGTCAGAAAAAAACCCTAAAGGATAATGCTGTTCTGGGGTTTTTTTTTCTTTTCTTTTTTTTTTTCTTTTTGTGTCTTTGTGCAGACGCAGAAGACACTACGTCTTCTGCAGGGAGCAGTTTTATTTTGTAGGGGACAGAGTACAGGACCATCAGATTTCTAGTATCCAAAGATGAAGACAAACCCAGGTGGCTTTGCTTAAATACCCCCTGTACCTCCCTTTCTCTGTATTCTCTCAGAGTGGCACATTTACACTTAGATACTAATATAAACACAAGGCCCCTTTGGTCATGGTGAGTACCTTTCCTATCAGGTAGCTTTTAAGCAGCCTTTCTCTCTTCTTGGAGGACCCCTGACAGGTGTTGCTGTGCGTACTATGGGGATAGGCTGAGAAAGAGGCACATAGAGATCCAGGAAAGATGCAGCCAAAGCACTGTGGAAAATACTGCACACTAAACGGGGGATCCAGTTTTCCATGTTGCAGCTTGGCCCTCGCTCTGGTTGCTTTTCACTGTTTGTTGTTTGGTTGGAATTTGTTTTTTCAGATGTGAACAGCCGGAGCTTAAGTTGATAACAAGAGAATCAGATGGTCACATTGGGAGGGAGTCTAACCTCTTGACCCATGAAGGCTGCCCGAATCAGGAGCATGATGAAACTGGTACTCTCATGAACTCCCTCCCCACTTATTTGATGTTACAGTCTTGTCTGAATCAGGCACGGTCACTCTCTCCCTGTCAATGCTCTGTGTGTATGCAGTTTGTAGGCAGGAGAAAGTGGTATGTGCCACTGGCCAGGTTACTCTTGTGATGAAATTGAAGCAGAAAAAAAAGTTTAAAAACCTGCTGGCAGCCAAAAGAGGCTAATACCTGGGGGAATGGGTCAATAACCCTCTCCCTTCACCTCACCCTGCAAGCAGTCTGGACCCTGGTCTACATCCCCCACAGCTGTGAGATAAGCGGGAGGTTACTTCTGGGAACCCATGTGAACTACAATGACCTGATTATAAATTGGAAATGTAAACCTGCTTGTCAACTGCTATCTAACCAACCCCATCCCCATCCTGCTATACGTAACTTCGACTCTGGTTTAAAAAATTATTTAAAACTCAATGGAGCTTTCCAGAGTCAACCTGGGTACGTACACTTTTACATAAATTCTCATCCTTCTCTACACCCAGGCAGACACAGTTTCTCCATTTTGAGTAGGAGGGCATTTCCCACAACAAAAATCATCACATGTTCCATATGACCTTCCACACAGGGTTGGTGTGGGATGGAGGGCTCTGATAGTGGTTGGTCCATCCCCCCTGCACCCCACAATCACACAAAAGCTGCACTGGATACTTCCATGAGTTAGGTCTCCGGTTCCCATAAAAGACGGGTCCGTCTAACAGACAGCTTTGGAATGAAACTAAATTGAGATTCATCCTGATCCAGGATCTTCCATCTGCCTGGGCTCAGAACTAACAAGTTATCCAAAGAGATCGGCCAAGTACGGCACCCTGTTTCCGAATCAGAGCGATCTTGACTCCAGAGGGCTTCATGCCATCTGTTTTAGACGTTCTCATATATGACTGGGGAATTAATAAGCAATTAATTAACACTCTGCCCACACACGTAGACTAACAGAGGACTCTCTGCAAAAGTCTCCTATTTATGAAGAGTTGATTGTCCAGGGCTGAGGATCGGCTCCACGCAATCTCTCGCATGTGAGTGTTAGGGTCCTTTAGCAAGTGCTAGGCAAGTGATTCCAGAAAAGTACACTGCATGCCCACTTCTGCCTGATCAGTCAGCCCAGAGCAGATGCTCTTCCCTCATGGGAGTCCTTCAGGGAACCCTTTCTGCTGCACCCACCAGCCCCAGTGGGTCTTACTGTCTACTTGTGTGTGTGTGTGTGTGTGGTTGGGTGGTGACTGTGTGTGTGTGTGTGTTTGTGTTTTGTGGCATGTGTGTTTTTGCATTTTTATTTTCACATAAATCCACCCATGACACTTTGCTGCTCTCCTTGCCCAGGTTTTGCCTCTCTAGAGGATACCTACAGCACCTCTGTTTCCTAGGCCTTCAGGCTCCAAGGTGCAAATTCATGCTGAAATCAGGCTGCTTACTTTCGTTCAACTTTCAAAAACACGAAGGATCATTTCCGGCCTTTGGGAACAATAAACTTCACTTGCCTCAAGGAGCCTAGGCTTGTTTAAAACACAGTTGTCTGCTTTTATGAAAATTTCTTGAGGACAGCTTTTCCCCGCGCCTTATAAACCACTAAGTTGATGTCCCAGGCTGTGGCCCTTGGGTTTCTGCAACTGGAGTCACACTCAGCGGGGGTTAAAAGAGATTGTTGGCCTGTGAGCCAGAACAGGGCCTGGTGTGAACGAGGTCCCAGGCGGGCTTGATCCAGCTCCTTTCTCTCTGCCCTTCTGTTTTTTTCCGGCTCCCTCCTCCAACTCTTAGTACGGACAAGGCCAACTCTACAGCACCTGCCACAAAGCGACAAGCAGGTCTACCATAGCATGGCATGTTAACCTAGGGACGTGGCTCAGTGGATAGAGTGCGTGATCTTCAACCATAAGGACCTACGTCCCGATGCCCCGCTCGCATGTTGAAAAATGCCCAGAGAAAAAGGCACAACCTGTTTACAGTCCGCAGACCCATGGGAAATGGGAGGGCAGAGAGACTGTCAGACGATATGGCAACTATCCTGGCCTACAAAGGGTTGAGAAGAGACTCTTGTCTCAGGACTGCATAGAGAGGCACGAAGCAAACACTTGAAAGTTGTCTTTGCCTACGCACTACCTGATACAAAACACGCACCCATATCAATTATGCACATGCACCACGTATCCACACTACCACCGATAGATGATTTAAATACACAGTACTTATTTCAACAAGTACTTACGATTTAGAAGTCCTAAGTCGTCAAGGTATGGTCTTGGCATTTTGTTTTCTCCCTGTGGCCTGCCGGTGGACTTTCTGTATCTCCACACGGTCTCTTTGCCCATGCATGCATACTTGGGGTGTCATTTCTTTGTCCCATGCTTTGTTTCTTGTACGACACCGTGATATTGCATTACGGCCCATTCCTCGTAGTCTCCTGTTTGCTTAACTACCTCTCCACTGTGCCTCCTCCAAATACAGCTGCTTTCTCTCAGTACTGGGGACTGATTTTCCACATTTAAGAATCTGAGGAACTAGGGTACTCAGTCTCATAGCACATGCGCACCCTTTGTTGGAACCAACGCCAGTGAATCCCCACTGTCGCAGGCCAAGATCGCTATGGAGTCCTCGTCATAGACAACGTTTGCAGAGAAAGGGTTTGTCACTGGTCCTGCAGATGGATATTTTGGTTCGTTAAGTTGCATGAGGGCTGAATATAACTACCTCGACTCACCAAGATTCACTCAAGGGACTCAAAAAGTAGAAACAAAGTATGACTACAATCTGTTTTTTGACTATGGGTGATCCAGCTGAGAAGAATAAGGAAAAGGACAAAACTTCCACCCAACAAGAAAAAAGCTGACCTGACTGGCAAGTTGTTCCCGCCTCCCAACTCCCAAGCTTTCTTTTCCAAGCTGAATCTTGAAGTCCATTGTAGATTTTTTAAAAAATGGTTCTACTTTTAATTGCTTCCATTCCTTAAGCAGAAAGTACCAATTTAATGACATACAGGTGCCTTTCTGCTGCAGTTTGAATGGTCCTGTTGAAATATAATTTCACACAGGAGAGTGAGTAAAAAGAGGCAGAACCTTTAAGGAGTGATTAATTTGTGGGCTCTGTCCTCAAGTGTGCAGTGGTGTTGTTATGTTGGGAGTTTGTTGGCTATCACAGGAGTGGGACCTTTTTAAAGGACAGGTTCAATTTCCATTTTGTGTGCATGTGTGTGTGCACGTGCGTGTGTGCCTGCATCGTGTGTGTTTGTGTGTGTGTGTGTGTGTGTTTGTGTGTTGTACTCAGATGTCCTTCTATCATGTTACAATACAGCATGAAGGCCCAGGCCAGACCCTGGAATTGTGCACCATCCAGTCCCTAGCACCAAGCGCCAAACCAACTTTTACTGCTTATACATCACCTCAAATGTGACAAACTGTTAGAGCATCTGAAAATGAACCAAAACACTACCCCTAAAAAGAGTAGCAGCTTCCTTTTGTGTGAGCACAAACATATGTCAAAATAGAGCAAATAGAAGCAAAGTAGTTTCAACCAGTTAAACGGCAAGGTGGTTATCTATACTTTATTTCTACCAAAAATTTATATTTTTAAGAAACAACTCTTCTAAAATAGGAAGGCAGGTACACTAAGCCCCAGACACACACACACACACACACACACACACACACAGACAAAATGTCTGGTTGTTTTAAAAGAAACCAGCCAGTAAAATGAAAAATTTCTCAACACTCAGGAGAGGCCACAGTGAGCGTATGACTTGCAGCCACACTAGAGAGCAGAGAGTTAAGATTAGTGCATCTCAAAGAGATTCTGAGCAAGCAAGAGCTCACTAGGATTCATGAACGATAGCAGTGAAACTCGATAACAGGTGTAGATTCCCTTAATTCCTGTGTATTATTCAGGGTTCTCTGAAGAAACAGAATCTATAGAATGTAATATATATATATATAATATATATATATATATATATATATATATATACAAGTTTATTGGGAAAAAAAACAACTCACAGTAACAATAATGTCCTTCAAGGTAGCCACCTGCAGCAGCCTCCCTCCTGGCTGGAATGTTCCACAAAGCCCAAAGATCCCACAAAGGTCTCAAGCCTTTGCTCCTCTGGAGGGTTGAAGATGCTGGGCTCTGACGTCGGTGTAGAACAGTTGACTCCAACGTCAGCAACGAACAGCAAACAGCAGCAAGGCCCAGAGACCAGGCTCCAAAGGCAGCGGGAACAGCAACAACGAGGTGAAAAAGGGGAAGCTCCAAGTCAGCCAAGGATGGAGGTAGCAGCAGCAGCAACAAAGAAGGCCAAGACGCTCCAAGGCGAACAACATGCATGCAGAGTGAACTCCACAACAAGTCGACACCAGATCAGGGAAGCGCAAGTCGCTCCTTCTTGCATCTCCTATTACCTGGTCCACCCCTGGAAAGTACCACCCACTATGGGCTGGGTTCTCCACAGTAATCAGTCAAGTATCTACAGGCTTGTTCAGGGGCCATTCTAACCCTTAACCTTCCACAGCTGCCCCCAAACAATCTGAAACTGTCAAGTTGACATTGAAATGCAACCATAACATTCCACCCCTTGTCAACTTGACATAAACACATAATGATTAAACTATGGCCTTGTAACTCATATCCCCATAGACATTATATTCATAAAAGACTCAATTCAATATCAAAAAAATTGATATCTCTCAAATATATTAAACATATATATAATATTTGAAAACATAAAATATAAAATACATATTATAAAATATATACATAATGAAATATAATATCAATATTAGCTAAATAATTTATTGCAGAATAAATAGCAAAATATATCACAATAAATAATTTTAAAAATTAAAAGCATTATGTAAAATATATATATCACATTCTACATTCACTGCTGCTCATAAAAAAAATTCTAGACAGTTCCATTTGTACTTTACAAGTAGAACAGAAGTGCTCTGGTAGTTACAAGCCACGTCTCTGTAACTGGTCACGTGGTTTTAATTGGTATTTAGAACTACCTTCCTCTACTACCCATTCCATATTTCCTGTACCCTCAGCAAGTACCTCAGCAGGTCTTGGTTCTTTTCCTGGGGGTGTCACCCATACCTTCATTCCTGAAGAATCTGGTCCTTCCAACATCCTGGCTGCATTGGGATGTTGTAATTTTCCATTAACCTTAATCACAGGACATGGTAACACCAAGAGTTGCCCAATTGGATCTCCTGCACTCCATTTATACTCTTCCTTGCCCCCATTGTGCAGAAGCAATCCAATTTCCCCTTGATAGTCTGGATCAATCACACCTCCTAACAGAGTTATTCCTTTCTTACTCTGTTGATTCAAAGGCATCAGGAGCCCAAAATAGCCAGGAGGAAACTTTACTGTCCAGTTCAATGGAATGCTTATCATATTTCCTGGCAAAAGCATTCCCTGCTCCAGAACGAAAACTTCTAAGCTAGCAGAGTGCAGAGTTGCGGGGACAGGAAGCAAAAATTTTCCTATGGGGTTACTAGGTGTGACAGTAAGAGGCACCATTCCAGCTTCCACCCCTTGGTTCCTGGACCCGTGAATTCTGGCTATAGGAGATACAGAACCACATATTGGGCGCTGATTCAAAGCATATACCGCATCCTGTGGTACTCTACCCCAACTTTCCAAGCTATTACTACCTAACTGGCACTGTAATTGTGTCTTTAAAAGGCCGTTCCACTGTTCTATCAAACCAGCTGCTTCAGGATGGTGGGGAACATGATAAGACCAATGAATTCCATGAGCATAAGCCCATTGTCTCACTTCCTTAGCTGTAAAATGTGTTCCCTGGTCAGAAGCAATGCTGTGTGGAATACCACGATGGTGCACAAGACATTCTGTGAGTCCATGAATGGTAGTTTTAGCAGAAGCAGAACATGCAGGAAAGGCAAATCCATACCCAGAATAAGTATCTATCCCAGTAAGGACAAAACGCTGCCCTTTCCATCTTGGAAGTGGTCCAATGTAGTCAACCTTCCACCATGTTGCTGACTGGTCACCTCGAGGAATGGCTCCATATCAAGGACTCACTGTTGGTCTCTGTTGCTGGCAGATTTGATACTCAGCAGCAGCTGTAGCCAGATCAGCCTTGGTGAGTGGAAGTCCATGTTTTAGAGCCCATGCATAACCTCCATCTCTACCACCATGTCCACTTTGTTCATGGGCCCATTGGGCAATGATTGGGATGGCTGGAAAAACAGGTTGGCTGTCCACAGAACGAGTCATCTTATCCACCTGATTATTAAATGACTCTTCTGCTGAAGTCACTTTTTGATGAGCATTTACATGGGACACAAATATCTTTGTATCCTTTGCCCATTTGGAGAGATCTATCCACATGCTTCTTCCCCAAAAGTCTTTCTCATCAATTTTCCAATTATGTTCTCTCCAAGTCCCTGACCATCCAGCCAAACCATTGGCTACAGCCCATGAGTCAGTATATAGTCGCACATCTGGCCATTTTTCCTTCCAAGCAAAGTTCACAACCATATGCACTGCCCGAAGTTCTGCCCACTGTGAAGACTTCCCTTCACCAGTGTCCTTCAGGGTTGTTGCAGAAAGGGGTTGTAGTGCTGCACCTGTCCACTTCTGGGTGGCACCTGAATAGTGCGCAGAACCATCTGTGAACCAAGCCCTAGTCTTTTCTTCTTCAGTTAGCCGATCATAGGGCACACCCCAGGAGGCCATTGGTGCATATTTAGAGACAGTCATTGCAACAGGCTGAGGAACCATAGGCATTTGGGCAACTTCTTCATGTAACTTACTTGTCCCTTCAGGACCTGCTCGGGCCTTTTCACATATGTACCATTTCCGTTTGATAATAGATTGCTGCTGTGCCCATCCAACTTTATGACTTGTTGGGTCAGACAATACCCAACTCATGATGGGCAACTCAGGTCTCATGGTAACTTGATGACCCATTGTCAAGCGTTCAGTTTCCACCAGGGCCCAATAATAAGCCAAAAGCTGTCTCTCAAAGGGAGAGTAGTTGTCTGACAATGATGGCAGGGCCTTGCTCCAAAATCCCAAGGGTCTCCGATGTGATTCACCCATGGGAGCCTTCCAAAGACTCCAGACAGCATCTCTTTCTGTAACAGACACTTCCAATACTATTGGGTCTGCTGGATCATATGGCCCGAGTGGCAAGGCAGCCTGTACAGCAGTTTGAACCTGGTGAAGGACCTTCTCTTTTTCTGGGCCCCACTCAAAGCTGGCAGCTTTCCAAGTTACTTGGTATATGGGCCTAAGTAACACACTCAAGTGAGGAATGTGCTGCCTCCAAAATCCAAACAGGCCCACTAAACGTTGTGCTTCTTTCTTGGTGGTAGTTGGGGCCAGGTACAGCAACTTATCTTTTACCTTCGAGGGAATATCTCTGCATGCCCTACACCACTGAACTCCTAGAAATTTTACTGAGGTAGATGGTCCTTGGATATTGGTTGGATTTATTTCCCATCCTCTCATGCGCATATGGCTTACCAGAGAATTTAAAGTGGTTGCCACCTCCTGCTCACTTGGCCCAATCAGCATAATATCATCAATATAATGGACCAGTGTGATGCCTTGTGGGAAAGACAGGCGATCAAGATCTCTACGAACCAAGTTATGGCACAGAGCTGAGAATTAATATATCCTTGAGGCAAAACAGTAAAAGTATACTGTTGGCATTGCCAGCTGAAAGCAAATTGCTTCTGGTAGTCCTCATGAATGGGTACTGAGAAAAAAGCATTTGCAAGGTCAATAGTTTCATACCAAGTACCAGGAGATATGTTAATTTGCTCAAGCAAAGAAACTACATCTGGCACAGCAGCTGCAACTGTAGTCACAACTTGATTAAGTTTTCGATAATCAACTGTCATTCTCCATGATCCATCTGTCTTCTGCACAGGCCAAATGGGAGAATTAAAGGGAGAGGTGGTAGGACCACCACCCCTGTATCCTTCAAGTCCTTGATGGTGGCACTAATTTCTGCAATCCTTCCAGGGATGCGATACTGTTTCTGATTCACTATTTTCCCTGGTAGAGGCAACTCTAAAGGCTTCCATTTGGCCTTTCCTACCATAATAGCCCTTACTCCACAGGTCAAGGAACCAATATGGGGATTCTGCCAACTTCTGAGTATATCTATACCGATTATACATTCTGGAACTGGGAAAATAACCACAGGATGAGTCTGAGGACCCACTGGACCTACTGTGAGACGAACATTAGCCAAAACTCCATCAATCACTTGCCCCCCATAAGCCCCTACTTTAACTGGAGAGCCACAATGCTTTTTAGGGTCTCTTGGAATCAATGTCAACTCAGAACCAGTATCCAGTAGTCCCCGAAATGTTTGAACATTTCCTTTACCCCAATGGACAGTCACTCTTGTAAAAGGCCGTAGGTCCCTTTGAGGAAGGACAGGAGAAATATTAACAGTAAAAGTCTTCGTTATTGCACCTAAGTCCTTCCTCGAGGTGACCCTGCCTCCCCTTCATTCAAGGGGTTCTGGATCTACGAACTGACCTAGGTCTGGAAACTGATTAACAGGTCTTGATTCTCTACTACTGTGATTTAAAGCAGCCCTTCCTTCATTTACCTTAGACAGTTTTTGCTTATACAAATCATATAAAAACTTGGTAGGCTTCTTATCTATTTTACTCTTGGGAACATCATGATTAATTAACCAATACCAAAGATCTAAGCGAGTCAGACCACCATGAATACTGTTCTTTCTATGCTGTGTATTACGGTTGGTATGCTCACTTTGCCACCGGCGATTCAGTGCTGCCACTTGGCCCGTGTTGCTCCTGGATCCACCTAGGCCCATTAGATTTAATTCTTCTAATTGCACAGCTGCATAACCCATTGTTAATGATGGTGCAAGAAGAAGAGCAATGGTAGGGCCTTTCAAATTTGCTGGCACCCCTCTCACCGATTTATATAATACAGTCTTGGTGAAAGGCATATCATCTGGATTCTGCCACTGAGAGTTAGATTTTAAACGAATCTAGTCTAGCATACCAATTTCCCTGAGCCTTTTAATCACATCGTCAACACTAAACCAAGGAATATCTGATATCTCCAGCTCTCTTTCAGAAGACCAAACGCTAATAAATGTTTCAGCCACTCACTCAAATAAATTCTTGGCACCACTTTTAACTCTATGAGTTGCAGCGTTAAAACTAGAATCTCTACTCAATGGGCCCATTTCAATAAACTCAATTTGATCCAGTTTTATACTCCTTCCACCAGTATCCTACAGCCTTAAAATCCATTCCCACGGGTATTCTCCAGATTGCTGTTTGAATGTGTTACAAAACTCATGAAGTTCTCTAGGAGTATAGCGAACCTCCTCATGTACCACATTTTCTATGTCACCTCTAGGGGCCTGCTTAGACCTGAGTCTGGTAATAGGCCTAGAAGCAACCACAGGTGGCCCTCTGCAATATCAGGATTATTGTGAGAGAAAATCCTTACCCCCTCCTCAACCAAAGAAGTGTTAGTTTCCTCAGGCAAAGGCTGAGACTGAGATGCTGCAGGAGGTGGGGGTCGGGATTCTTCTCTACCAAGGGTGCTAAGACCACTTCCCCAGATGAAGGAAGCCCATTGGAACTTGAGGCTTCACTAGCCTGAGCCTCCTCTCAGTCTTCCCACACATCAACATTCCAGTTTTCAGGATCCCAGTCCTTTTCAATCAGTGCTCTGACTTTAACTGCAGACACCTTCTGAGGCTGGGACTTTAATTTACATTGCAACTCAGCCAATCTAATAATTAAAGCTTGAGTTTGATTTTCAGCAGTTTGAGCCCTATTACTACTGGAGAGAAGATTTTCTTCCAGAACACACTTAGAAACTTCCAAGATGTTTACACGCATCTGAAGCTGATTATTTTCATCTCTGAGGTCTTTCTTTTCCTTTTCTATTTTATCCAGAGATGCTTCCAAAGCACACTTAGAAGCTTTTAGATTTTCTATGCTTCTCTTGAGCTTGGCAATTTCATCTCTGAGACTTTCCTTTTCATTTTGTACGTTATCCAGAGATGATAAAAGCAACCAACCAGCCTCATTATTTTCCTTAGATTATCAAAAGTATTATATACAGAATCACTAAACACTGTGCGCCTCACGATAGGTGAATCAGGACTATCCAACATCCCCACTTTTATCAGTCCTTTGATAAGTTCACACCACGGAGTTTTGGTGATCTTCATATCACTAAGGCAGTCTTTAGTAGCTGGAGGTTTCATTGAGTTGGAAACCCAGCTCCAGATAAGCTCAAGCTTACTAAAGAAAATCATCTTAATAATTCTGTTCCTTCAGAACCACTCCTGGTACCAAGATCTGTATTAGTCAGGGTTCTCTGAAGAAACAGAATCTATAGAATGTAATATATGTATATATATATATATATATATATATATATATATATATATATATATTACACACACAGTTTATTGGAAAAAAAAACCAACTCACGGTAAAAATAGTGTCCTTCAAGGCAGCTGGCCGCAGCAGCCTCCCTCCTGGATGGAATGTTCCACAAAGCCCAAAGATCCCACAAAGGTCTCAAGCCTTTGCTCCTCTGGAGGGTTGAAGACGCTGGGCTCCGATGTCAGTGTAGAACAGCTGGACTCCAGCGTCAGCAATGAACAGCAAACAGCAGCAAGGCCCAGAGACCAGGCTCCAAAGAGAGCAGGAACAGCAACAACGAGGTGGAAAAGGGGAAGCTCCAAGTCGCCAAGGATGGAGGTAGCAGCAGCAGCAACAAAGAAGGCCAAGACGCTCCAAGGCGAACAACGTGCATGCAGAGTGAACTCCACAAGTCGACACCGGATCAGGGAAGCGCAAGTCCCTCCTTCTTGCACCTCCTACTACCTGGTCCACCCCTGGAAAGTACCACCCACTATGGGCTGGGTTCTCAACAGTAATCAGTCAAGTATCTACAGGCTGGTTCAGGGGCCATTCTTCCCTTAACCTTCCACAGTTGCCCAAACAATCTGCAACTGTCAAGTTGACATTGAAATGCAATCATAACATCGTGCTTCCCCCAAGATGATGTGGCAGCTTTGTTTCTGTTGCTGTGGAACTGCATGGAGGGAGGATGTAGAAGTAAACCAAGGCTAAATGAGCTGTCTTCTCTGAAGACACAGGGCATAGATATGTCTCCTCTTTCACTGGATATTTGTCGGAACATGGCACCTGGTAGGTGGCAGTCAGTTGACCTGAGGACAAAGTGCATCCCCAGGGGTGTGGAAAGGAGGTCTTCAGAGACGAAAAGCCAGGGTGTGCCTATGCCCAAGCCTTTCCTATCTGCTTCCTATTATATGTAAGTTAACAGGCTACCTGAGCCAACTGAAATCCTGAGTCTGATCTTTGCAGAAAGTTTCTAATGTATCCACCAAGGTTTTGAAAAGAGTTGAGTGTCCCAGTTATATTCTCACAGATAAGTCTGATAATCCATAGTAATACTGATCAGGATGCTTTGAATGCAAATTTCATTTTGAACTACTAAATGATTTTTCAACATTAGGAAGAGTTATTCATCCTGCTTAACAAGAAACAGAAAGACCTGCTTAGATTCCAAATCCATTCTCCTCAGAGACAATAACAAAGTACAGGAAGGGGGACACGTTGCTTTTCCTGTCACCTCTGCTTTTTAATCAGTTCATCTTCAGAGGAAGAAGAAATGAATTCTAGAAACCTATTCTAGGGCTTTCCATAAGATGTCTGGGATCCAGTCCAGGTAATTTTCTACCAATATATACTCCATAGAAATGAGAAACAAGGAGAAGAAATGTTAGTTAAGCATATACTGTATACCTGCTACTATTTAGAGGAATTCTATTGATCCACTCAAGAACAGGGTAAGCAGTTTTCTGGGGAGAGAAGGGTGGGGCCAGAGTCCCCTCATCCCTCCACCACTCAATTTCCTTTCCGAAACAGAAGATAATAAAATCCACCTCATAGTTTATGAGAACCAAATAGATAATCCCACAGAAGGCTTAGCAGGCAGCAAGTGCCCTAACAACTACTCTGGCTCAAATCCCTGAGTGGAAGTAATTTCTCAGGTAGCTGCTAAGCGGTTGCTAGCTTATGATAGCATTTAGAACATGGAAATCAGGAACACCAGAGCAACTGTGTTGTTTCTCGGGAACATGTACCCGTTCATTGCTAACATCCATTGGGAAGGTGAGAATCAGAGAGTTTAAGTAGCTTGCCCCAAACACTGGGCAAGTCAATGGCAGAAACAGGCATTGCAGTTGTTCAAGGTCAAACCTTGAAAGCCACCTATATCTCTCTGTCTCATGAACTCATCCATAAGCATTTTTGTTGAGTCTATCTAAAACTTTTCCTAAGTCAGACCCCCACCCTCACTGTCTCCTATGTTGACCCCTGTCCAGTCACCAACACCCCTGGCCTCATGAGGTCCACATTGTGCTTTACCAGATGGAGTAGTTCTATGGCTATATGAACAAGACTGCCATGTATTACTTAACTTCTTATGGTTTCTTGTGTATATGTTGTGTTGAAAAAAATGTGTAATTTAGCATCTAAATCATTTGTACCAAATATACACACACTGGCATTTTAATGTATATTTATTTATTTAAAAGAGAGAGAGAGAATTGAGTGTACACCATGCATGTCGGAACTCAGGTGCCAGGTTTGCAAAATGCACCTTACTGTGAGCTATCTCAGTAGTCCTACAGTAGCATTTGGGGGAAAAATGGGTCTGACTTTAATTCTATAAAATTCCAAACTTTCTTCAATTGCAACTGTAAATATAAATATTATCAATTTTCACACTCAGTTATTATTCAAAACTGTTTGGAGAGTATTTGCATGTTCACACCAAACAAGATGAGGCATTTAGGTTTCTCTCATTTAAAAGAAAATCAGCAAGGAGCCTTCCTCACACATTAAAGGTTAAAATCAGGTAATTTGTAAGGCCACATCAGACAAAAGTGCTTAGGCAATGCCACTGAGTCTTACACCTCATCAGAGAGAGGACCAGAGAAATTTGAGATGCACACAAAGAATGTTCCAGAATGGGGGGACTGGGAGAAAGGGAGGAGGGTGGAAAGAAGGGGAAAGGGGGAGAGAGCAAGAGGGTCCAGGGATGCTGGATGGGAAGGAGGGAATGGCTACTAATCAATTTTATGGGGGAGGAATAAAAAAATATAATAATAAAAGAAAATTGGCCCTTGTTCACTTAGACTGCTTTGTCATGATTTTAATCAGCAACAATGCAGAGTAACTGCAACACCATATCAGAACTGAAAGAAATAGGTAAAACAGTTTGCACCACACACAACACTTGTTTGGCTGTTGAGTCTTCCACAGGGACATAAAACAACATGTGCAGCTCTCTCCTTTCAATGCCACACCAGCGGGGCATGTTGCTGAGGGTCTTGTTCCATGGGAACTCACAGGGCTGACAGATAAAGCTTGTGTTAATGACAGTGGGACAAACTGGGATGACAGCTGAGGTTCTGATCATGGTTATGTTGCCCCTTCTAGGATCCTTGAGTTTCCTCACAGCATGGTGGCTGGACTCCACACAGAACATCGCAAGAGAGCAAGTAGAGGCCTGATCAATTGATGATTCCCTCACAGTTACTCTGTGTTTTTGACAAATTCACCACCAAATGGCTGAGGGAAACAAGAGATTTTATTCTGTTATGTGAGGATTTGGCGATATCGCCTCACAGAGCACATTCATGCTACACCAGGATTCTGGCCATGCCATATCCACAGGCAGGTGAGAGAGGGGAAATCTTCACTTGCCAGGGAGCATGTCTGCCCAAGTATGCCAAAAAATGCCAACTCCCTGAATCAGCCCAGGGACTAGTCCCACTCACCATGGTCTGTGCTCGCCCATTGATCAGACACTCTCCTACAGGTGTGTTGGGGACTTAGCTACTAATTCCTTACAAATGTGTTCAGAGCTCAACTTTTCAATTGTCAAGTTGATACCTGCATCTATCTATGAAATGTAGCTTCTGCACTTGCATGGCGTTGCTTCAGCTACACTCATTTGGTACTGCTTTTCCCTCTAAGATCACGTGAGGCAAGAGATACTGGACCAGACTTCTTTGGAAATATCATCTGCCACTCAGAGTAACTTGTGCTAGTCATGTGAGGTGGGTACTTCAGAGAGACTTAAGTATCATAAATATGTGGGAATCCAAGGGGACAAACTGGGAGTTGTTCCTGAAGTTGAGAGTTTGTTGTGCTAAACTGAACTAGTTGGGGTTACGTGTAGGCCTAACTCCATCACTCATTGTGTATGACCCTGTGAGTTTCCGCCTCTCCATATGTCATGTGGAGGCAATAAGCTGAACTGAATGGCTTGGCACTACTCCCCAAGAGGGTGCTGGTTGGCCAAGTACCGTACCCCAAACTAGGGACACTCATTTATACAGTGTTCATGGCCAGCGATGGTACAGTGCTCCTTGGAATTTCTGCTTTTGTTTACCTATTTTTTTGAAATGAAGCAAAATACAAGGATTTATTAACCATTTATTTTATTTCTGTATGTGCACTCATGTGCTATATGTCAATGTTTGTAAGTGCACATGTACACGCAGATGTGCATGCACATATGTGTACAAATGTGTGGCAGCGAAAGGTTGACATTAGGTACTGTCTTCTTGGATCACTCATCACCTTGTTTTACACCTTGTGTCTGTGTGTAGGTGCACATACATGTGTGTAGATAGAAGAGGGCATTGTATGTGCCTGTGGAGGCCCAAGGGTGACTCTGGGCATCATCCCAGATTTTTCTACTTCCTTATTGCTTTGCTCTGGGGTTTTCCAGGGTCTGCCTTCCACAGTTAGAAGTGCAGACTGCTGTGCTCAGGTATTTTTGTTTTTTTATCAGGGATCTTGGGACCTGACTTTAGATCCTTCTGCTTAATCCATGAGCCATCTATCCAGCCCCTTGACACATTGTTTTTGTGAGACATAGTCTTCTAATCAATGGATTCCAGATATCCCCCATCTCTTCTTCTGCCACCATGTCCCCCTTTGGCCACCATGTCCCCTCTTGGCCACCAAGACCCCATTCGGGCACCATCTCCCGCCTCCATCATCATCTCCCCACTCAACCACCATCTCCCTCCTCTGCCTTCATCTCCTCCCTCCGCCTCTGACTCCACCGTCCACCTCCATCTCCCTTCTCCACCTCCATCTCCCCCCTTTGCCTCCATCTGCACCCTCCGCCTCCATCTCCTCCGTCTTTCACCATCTCCCTCCTCCTCCTCCATCAACTACCTACGCCTCCATCTCTCCCCTCTGCCTCCATCTCCCCCTCCTCTTCAATCTCCCCCTTCTGACACAATGTTCTCCTTCTGTCACCATCTCCCCCTTCTGCCTCCATCTCCCCCTTCCACACTATCTCCCACCTTCGCCTCCATCTCCCCTCTCGCCCTCCATTTCGCCCTTCCACCACCATCTCCGCCTGCCCCTTCATTTTCCCCTCTGCCTCCATCTCCTCCTCCCCGTCCATCTTCCCCTCCGCCTCCATTTCCCCATCTGCCTCCATCTCTTCCTCTCCCTCCATCTCGCCATCCATTTCCATCTCCCCCACTGCCTCCATCTCCCGCTCTACCTCCCCCTCCACCTCCAACTCACCGTCACCCTCCATCTCCCCCTCCCCCAACATCTTCCCTTCCACTGCCAGCACCCGAGTTACCGATGCCACTGGGCTCAGATTTCTCGAAGGTGCTGGTAATCTTTACTCACTGCCAGCACCTGAGTTACCGATGCCACTGGGCTCAGATTTCCCGAAGGTGCTGGTAATCTTTACCCAGGTCTTAATGCTTGCCAGAGCAATGTTGCCGAATGCCCACCAGGCGAGCCGGGGAAAGGAGGAGGAATTCTGCAGCGGCCTTGCGTGTGTGGGGTCACCACCCAAAACCCGGGTGTCAGGACAGAAGCAGCCGGCAGACGACCAGTTGGCTGTAGACTCAGCTTTAGTCAGGAAGCGTTTGGGCTTCTATAGTGTCAGGGTCCAATCAGGTGTTGCCATTCCTCTGCGGGGGACAGTCACCAATCATTCAACTGTTTACTAGGTGTCCATCTCAGGGGCAGGTTAGATGGCTGCTTCCCATTGATTGTTCATCCCTCCTTTCCATTGGTTCTTCATCCCTCTGCCTGTATGCTTCCTCTACTGGGGCATGTCCGGGGCATAGTGGAACTTATTCAGGCTTGTCTGTTGCCAGACCTCCTGGGTTTGGCAGCCCGGGCTAGGGTCTCCCTGATTCCATAGTTCCACAGGATGATATCATCTACTCTGTTTAACTCTGAAAAGTACTGTGAAGAAGTTAAGTATGTAGGCTATCTCTGAGGCTCATGATATTTTAGTTAGCTTTCCTGTTGCTCTGATAACAATCTGAGCAAAACAGACTGAAGAAGGAAATGTTTACTCTGGCTTACAGTCCATCGTGGGGAAAAGTATTGTCAGCAAGAGATTAAGATGACCGATCCAGGGTGACAAATGAGGTTAATTATTATGTATGCCTAGAACTTAACTGGGTAACTTCACTTGGAAAATGTAGTAGGATTTGCAGCATGAAATAGCGTTAGTCTATTATGACCTAAGTGTCCATGCCATTTGATTTTAGAAAAAAAATTATCAATACAAAAGTTTAGAAAAATGTAGCTGAACAAAAAGAAATAAAGGTGATTTGTAACTTTTTCCTTCAGAATCTCTCTTTTCCTCTTCTTCCTGCCTTCTTCATTTTTAATGTCCTACTATTATATCACACCAGTTCCCTTTCTTTGAAGAAGTAGTGTTCCACTTTATTCCTGCCATGATACATCACAGGCAAGAGACAGGTGCAATTACATACAGGCTCTGCTATTTCTTTAAGATAAATCTTGGCCAGTGGAATTTCTGGGTCAGTTTCAAGGCCTTGGAACAATGGTACAACCAGCTTTCAGACCATGCTGAATCAAGCTTTCCACTTCTTCCAGTGCACAGGCCTATCCTCTTCTCACATCCCCATCAGCTCTGTCTGGCTATCCTTGCTTATTGTGATCAATCTTTCACTGAAGAAATGACAACGCATTTAGGAAAATAAGCACTTTTAAAAAATATGCAAGATGTAGAGAAAGGACTCAGCAGTTAGAGTGCTTGCTGAGCAAGCCTGAGGACTTGGGGTTCACGTTCCAGTACTATGCAAAAAGTCAGGGGTGCCCAGTGCACACCCATGACTCCGGCACTGAGGTGGATAGAGACAGAAGGATTGATGGGGTTTTCTGGCTTCCAGCCTGGCTTAAATGTTCAAGTTCTAGATTCACAGAGAGAATAAGGAATAAGGCTCCCACTTCTGGCCTCCACACACGTGCATGTGCTGCACGCATGGGCACCACTTACACACACCCCCAAATGAAAGAAGGAGCGAACGAACGAATGAACGAAGGAACGAATGAATGCATGAATAGTAGAACTAAGAGAGGTTTAAGGGCTTCTTGCACACTTACCATTTGTATCTTTTCTATTGGAGTACACATATTTTATGCTTCATAACAGAACTCATAGTTGTTAAGGGTGAAACCCTTCATCTGAAATTTAAGCTTAGTATTTCTCCTACTTCAAACTGTTGTTTATACTTGGGCACCTTCCATCATTTGGACATGCATGACGACCATTGTGTTAAAAGGCTTAGTCACCAGGCCCTGAAGCTCCTGGGAAGTAATGGAATCTTTAGGAGGTGGGGCCCTGTGGAAGACTTAGGATGGGGGAAGGCGGTGGGGAGCGTCTTCACGGGGGATACTGGGACATGTCCCCTTCTCCTCACTGCCTGGTAGGCTTGAGGTGAGCTACTCTCCTGCCTACACGCCTGTGCTTATTAATGTGCTTATTAATTGTTTTGCCTCAGGACCAAGCACTGGGCCAAGCAACCATGGGCAGAGCCTGGGAAACTGTGAGCCAAAGTAAACACGTGCTCTTTTGAAGTCAATTTTCTTGCATATTTGTCACAGTGATGGAGAGCTGCCCAGCACCTTTAGGGACAGAGCTTTTAAAGACGGGGTTGGAGTCCATTCATTTGTCTCTGACGTCACGCTCACAATGCTGTCAGGAACTTTGAAGGGATGTAGGGCTGGGATGCTGAGGAGGTGGCTTAGTCAGCTAAGTGCTTGCCACAAGGTCAGGAAGATCTGAGGTGGATGGGTGGCACCCCTGAAAAAAAGTGTGTTGCAGTGGCTGCATGGCAGCAGCGACCAGGAGCTCTGCTGGTCGTTGCGGTGACCCAGCCAGAGCTATTCATGGGACACGACATTGGTGAGGCAGCCGCCGCTGCCACTAAGGGACAGAAAGACAGGTGCCGGAGACATCATGAGGGAGAAAGAGAGTGTCCACTCTATTGATCAGAACAAAGCCTTACATAGAGGCGGTGGGGAGCTGGTCAATCCGGTCACCAGCACGTACACAGGGGGCCCTTTCCTGGGGCTGACCAGACCACAAGTTCTGACTGTCGTTCTAAAGCACCTAGAGGCAGAGAGGGCACTGGGAGCAGAGGGAACTGCGGGTGCTCCACTGAGAGAAGTATTCTTCCCTGGCATGAATCAGGACAGCTTTGGCAGGTTCTGGAGAGCAGACACCACAGCTGCCCAAGCCTGGACTCCGTGCTCACCTACAAAGGTGGGTAGCATGTAATTGCAATCTCAGTGCGAGAGGAGGTGGCCATCTAGTCTGGCTGAATCACTGACCTCCAACTTCAGTGAAAGACCCTGCCTCAAAAATTAAGGCAGAGAGCTCGCTCCAGAGTTTCAGCCTGGAACCATAAACAAAAGGAAACACAAAAAAATGTGCTGGCAACCACATGGGAAAGTCATAGATGAACCATGGCTCAAGGGTCAAATGGAAAGCTGGCAAGGATTTGAAGGATGGAGATGTTGGGATCCCAGCTCACACCTCTCACCTGACAGACAATCAGTGACCTTAATAATAAACAGCAGAAACATTCAGGGGCTCAGTCTGGTCGAAGATTGCCAGGCCTTAGCACTGCACACCTTGCAATTGTACCATGAGCCCTGGAATCTGCAATTGTACCATGAGCCCCGGAATCTGCAGTTGTACCATGAGCCCTGGAATCTGCCCTTGCATCATAAGCCCTGAAATCTGCTGTTTTCACAGTTTCCCAGAATGTTTGTGGAACTGGGGGTCTATGGACCTTGCCAAAGCTTTGAATTCTGGGAAGAGCATGCACCTGGACTCTGTTTCAATTCTTTGCAAGTAGATTGCAACCCCCTCACGTGCATGGCTGTTCTCCAGTAGTTCTCTTGCAGACTCACAGTAATATCAGCATCCTGCTTAACCAGCATTTAGAGCATGCATGATGCAGCACTTGCACATGCACTGTTCAGGCTGTTGACAGGGCTGCCACACCTCTGCCTTCCAATGGAACCGAGGAGGACAACCCACAGAGGATGTCAGAGAGTCAGGAGAGGCCTGTTTGAAGCAGAGCACAACAAAGCCTGGTTTCTTGAGTAAACGATACTTTTCTGTGCCCAACATACCAGAGACGCTGGCTGTCAGAGGGAATTAAAGCTAGGGTTCCTATGCTTTTAAATTTTTTTTTATTATTTATTCAATAGTACCTGTGCGTGTGTATGTATGTGCATCACAGGTGGACGACAGGGCTGGTTGGGAGGGGATTCTGAGCTGAGTACCTGCAGATGCAATGAAAAGACTAATTCAGACAGGACTGAGGGTGCTCCTGAAGCCTTTCCTACCCACTGTTTCCAATATACAGGGAAGGCACAGGAACGGAGAAATGCTGCCAGAATTCTCAGAGACACCACCATTCCCGGGTGATGCTAAATCTCTCAGAAAGAAATCTTCCCATCCGACTACCTACCTGTTTGCCTTCTCTCTTTCCATTCTTCCCCTCCTCATGCCCTCTATCTATCCATTCCTCCACCCCTTCATCTGTCTACCCAACCCATTCTCTCCCCACGTCACTCTAAGCATGCCTTTAGGTTACTTATAAGCTTTGTGTTAGAGATGGTGGTTTCCCTTCATCCTTAGCGAGTCATCCTTCTCTGAGCCCTTCTGGTATTTAAGTCTCATCTCCATGCTGTATTTGAGCTTTCCAAGCCCTCCCCTCACCCTCCATGCATGCATGTGGAGTGTCCCTGGATCCTCTGGCAAAACAACATCCCCAACCAGCACATAAAGAAAACCCTTTGTCCCCAGCCTTCCTTGACATTCCCTGACATCTTTTCTGATTTCTTCACTTCATCCCTCATTTTTATGTGTCACTTCATTTGGAGACAGAAGAAAAATACACATCTTTCATACTCTCAGCTGTCCTTCCTGATTGACTATTTTGAGGCTTGTATGTGCCACTCGGTTCTTCTTGCTTCCTTTCACCAGTTTATAGACAGGAAGAGGAAGAAGTTGGAAGTTGGAAGTCACTGTAGAGGACAGGGAACCAACAAACTGACATTTTGATAAATCCCCTTCGTGGATCCTGGTGTCAGCAAAGATAATGGTAGGTTTCAGATGAAGAGTAAAATGATAATCCAGGCATTGAAGTCTGTCATGAATGAGGAGGGGTGGCAAGTAAGATCCTCCTCTCCCAAACACCCTCTATGTTATCCTAGATACAGGTGTCAACTTGATGGTTGAGGGTTTGACTCTGGGCACATTTGTAGAGAATTAGTAGTTGAGTTGCATCTGGAAAGAACCTACAGGAGATTTTCTAGCTGGTGGGGAAGGCCTAGACAATGTTGGTGGAACTAGTGCCCAGACAGATGAATAAGATGGAGGGAACTGTTTGTATATACTTGGCAGACATGCCAGTCTGGCAAGTTAAGGATGCTTCCTCTCTTAGCTGTCATGTGGAGATGGTTCAGCGTTCCCACCACCCTGGTGTTAATGTGAGCTGTCCTGTTCAAGTATGCCAAAGAATGCCAACTTCCTGAATCAGCCAAGGGACTAGTCCCACCCACCAAGGTCTGTGCTCACCCATTGATCACACACTCTCCTACAGGTGTGCTGGAGACTTAGCTTCTAATTCCTTAAAATGTGCTCAGAGCTCAACTTTTCAATTGTCAAGTTGATACCTGCATCTATCTATGAAATGTAGCTTATGTACTCACATGGCGTTGCTTCCTTTACACTCAGTCGGTGCCGCTTTCCCTCTAAGAGCACGTGAGGCAAGAGATACTGGACCAGACTTCTTTGGAAATATCATCTGCCACTCAGAGTAACTTGTGCTAGTCATGTGAGATGGGTACTTCAGAGAGACTTAAGTATCATAAATATGTGGGAATCCAAAAGACAAACTGGGAGTTGTTCCTGAAGTTGAGAGTTTGTTGTGCTAAACTGAACTAGTTGGGGTTACGTGTAGGCCTAACTCCATCACTCATTGTGTATGACCCTGTGAGTTTCCGCTTCTCCATCTGTCTTATGGAGACAATAAGCTGAACTGAATGGCTTGGCACTACTCCTCTAAGAGCGTGCTGGTTTGCCAAGTACCCCAAACTAGGAACACTCATTTATACAGTGTTCATGGCCAGCGATGGTACAGTGCTCCTTGGAATTTCTGCTTCTGTTTACCTATTTTTTTGAAATGAAGCAAAATACAAGGATTTATTAACCATTTATTTTATTTCTGTATGTGCACTCATGTGCTATATGTCAATGTTTGTAAGTGCACATGTACACGCAGATGTGCATGCACATATGTGTACAAATGTGTGGCAGTGAAAGGTTGACATTAGGTACTGTCTTCTTGGATCACTCATCACCTTGTTTTACACTTTGTGTCTGTGTGTAGGTGCACATACATGTGTGTAGATAGAAGAGGGCATTGTATGTGCCTGTGGAGGCCCAAGGGTGACTCTGGGCATCATCCCAGATTTTTCTACTTCCTTATTGCTTTGCTCTGGGGTTTTCCAGGGTCTGCCTTCCACAGTTAGAAGTGCAGACTGCTGTGCTCAGGTGTTTTTGTTTTTTTATCAGGGATCTTGGGACCTGACCTTAGATCCTTCTGCTTAATCCATGAGCCATCTATCCAGCCCCTTGACACCTTGTTTTTGTGAGACATAGTCTCCTAATCAATGGATTCCAGATATCCCCCATCTCCCCTTCCACCACCATCTCTTCCTTGCACCACCATGTCCCCCTTTTTCCACCATCTCCTTCCTCGGCAACCATCTCCCCATTCAGTCACTATCTCCCGCCTGCACCACCATCTTCCGACTCTACCACCATCTCCTACCTCAGCCTCAATCTCCTAGCACCTTCACCATCTCTCCCTCCCCCTCCATTTCGCCCTTCCTCCACCATCTCCCACTGCCCCTCCATTTTCCCCTCTGCCTCCATCTCTTCTTCCAGGTCCATTTTCCCCTCTGCCTCCATTTCCACATCTTCCTCCATCTCTTCCTCCCCCTCCATGTCGCCCTCCATTTGCATCTCCCCCTCTGCTTCTATCTCCCCATTCCCCTCCATCTTCCCCACTGCCACCATCTCCCCCTTGTCCATCATCTCCCCCTCCTCCAACACCCTTGAAAAAAAGTGTGTTGCAGTGGCTGCATGGCAGCAGTGACCAGAATCTCTTCTGGTCGTTGCAGTGGGCCAGCCAGAGCTATTCACGGGACATGACAGGGGCGAGACCGACGCCACCACTAAGGGACTGGAAGACAGGCACCAGAGACACCAGGAGGGGGAAAGATAGTGTTTAATACCCATGTCTCCAACTGGTGATTGTGAAGAATTTTGAAAGCTTTGTGGTTTAACAAGATCTCAAGCAGTTAGTCCCAGTTTGTTAACAAAAGTCATTAAGTCTAATGTTCATTTAATCTTTCTATTTGTAAGCATTTTGGCTTCCTTGCAATTTGAAGAACTTGTATTCTTGACTAATAATTATTTGTATTGCAAACTTTATAGTCTCAGGTTCTGGAAAATTATTTTCTTCTATCTTGACTAACTCAGGAGGTCCTCCCTCCCCCAGGTGAGAAAACTGACACTGAATGGACTAACACTTTCTAAACCCCTAACTGGCAGGCTTGTACACTACCAGTAACTGGGTTAATGGACATAAAAAAGTGAAATGGGGATTTGGGCCTCCAACCGGTTACCTCTGGGACTTTGGGGTCAGCAAACCACCAGAATCAGCATCATCTGGGGCTTCTTAGAAGTGCAAATTCTTAGGCCAACTCTAGCCAGACTGAATCAGAAACTCTGAGGGTGAGTCCCAGCTGTCTGTCTGAATAATCTCTCTTCAAATTAAACATCATCCTCATCAAATGTCAAAGCAACACATATATCATGAGCTTACTGAGTTGAATCTAAAAGTGTCATATGTCCTTCCAGGACACAGAGACCCAATGACCAAAAGACACACGAAAAAATAGAGAAATTACAACCAGAAACACAGGATTTCCCGCTCGAATGGGCAATATGTCTTCCACTTCTTTTCTGATGCTTCGATGCTTAAATCTAATGGGGAGTTTCAGTCTTTACTAGCTCAAAGTGCAATCATTGGCCTTCAAAGAGTACAGAAATGGAGAACATAGTTTCTTTGACTATAAGGGCCATGAACAAAAATTGAAATATGACCTGTCAAAATCATTAAGTTAGCAATCATTCCCTCTGAAGCTGTAACACATACACACATTCTATATACAAGATTTGAAAATCAGAAGGAGGGGTAAAGCAGAGCATCATCAAGATGGAAGGACCACAACATCTGGAAGAAAGTAATTGAAAAAAGTTAACAGTGTGCTACCCTCTGTAGGCCATTATAAATAATCTTGCTTTTTTATTTTTGTATTCTCTTGAATTGTTCTAAATAAATAAACATTACATTACTTTTATCAAGGGGAAAAGGTAAAACTGCTTTTGGAAGATCCATCTCTATATCACCCAGCATGATGAAAGTTTATTTAATAATTTTATTTTTTCCCATGCAGCAGGACACTGTGTGTGTATAGTAATTATATATATTGTGCCATATGCTACAAAGAAGATCAAATTCAGTAGATGTATTCCTTCCAGGTGGCCCCCCAAAAAGAAGAGGTTAAATGCATTCCTAGGTTCAAAGCACTAAGAATTAAGACAAGCTAGGAAGCAAAAGGAAGAGTGAACCCCATTACTGAGATTTCTGAGGGCAAAATGTGTACACAGCAGACAGCTCCTCCTTCCCATCTTCTTGATAGTTAATCCCTGGAATATTCAACAATTCCTGCAGAAGTCTTAGGAGTCCAGGACATAAACATGCATGGGAAAACATCAGAGAGATCAGAACCAGATTCTCCTTTTACAAAAAAAGAAAAAAAATCTCCCCTGTGGGTCACTAAGACATTCAAAATCACTGTTGAATTTCATTGTACAAAGTCGCCCCAAATTCTATTCTTAAGAAAGGATTGCTTGTTTTAAAAGATTTCTGTTGGATATCTGATTCCAACAAACTGGAAATAAATAAATTAGTCTTCTTTAAAGAGACATTTCTACTGCAAAAGTATCATAGTCACACCACATACATTAGGTAAAACAAACTGATTGCTTCATAGAAGAACAAACATCGCTTTACTGAAACTCTCAACACTGAAGCGTTCACCGAAATTTCTTAAGGAAAACAGGAAGTGAAGCAGCAATAGAATGAATTTGGAAAGGGAAACACTAGAAGCTACCACCTTCTCCAGAATCCTGGTAATAGCTGACATTTCTCCAGTCTGTAGTCTCTTTTAGGAAAGGAGTTATTGAGAATAGACTATATATAGCTTATAGTACATGAGGTCACCTTGGTATTTATACAGTTTAGCTTAACAGAAGTGTAGGAGAACTCAAGGAATGTATCATTTTGGCTCTCTCAAGTTTAGCATGCAAGCTCTGGCTTACACAGGTACCTACGCAAAGGAAATGTCCCCATTGCCCCAATCCCGTATTTTCACAGGGTAGCCCCACCCATTGCAATAATAATAATAATAATAATAATAATAATAATAATGGCAAGACAATTCACAGAAAGTTTCCCAGCAGCCCAGTCTCAACTCTATATATAATCACCCACCTGCCTGTGAAGAGCTAGTTAGGGGTCTTCCTGCATACTGAGCCGAACCTAACAGATTTATTTCATTGTAATCATCCTTGACACAAATTTGTAGCCCATTTTCTCAGGCCATTCTGAAACTTATAAACCCAATCAGTGTCTCATCCTCTCTGGGGAGAAAAGGATCCAATGTTGGGTTTTACCTCATTCTGGTTGTTTCTGAAGTTTTACTTTGGGTGCTGCTAAAGATACTGATCAGAACTTACCTGCAGGTCCAACTCCAAATCAATCACAAATACCGAGGGAATGATTCCAAGCCAGTGTGGCTCAAAACATGGTCAATTTGTAGTACAGCAATGCCATTTGTCTCAAAGACAGACAGGAATTGTCCCTGATCCATCAAATTTTAAAAACAACAACAGAAATAACTGCAGCTTTTAATCGAAATCCAATTAAATTTTCTGAGTCACTTTTCTCATGCCAGTGGGTCACTTTGCACGCACCCTGAGGGTCCTACCCATCCCTTCTTCAGGCGGTGCCCAAATGAAGACCTCAGCCTCCACCGCTGCCTTCCACAGCTCACCGCGGAGCCTCGCTTTCATCCCATCCAAGCCATCAACGAATGGGTGGGCTCATTCACAAAGAAAAAAAAAGTTGAGGCAAGTCCGCTTTTGAGATAAAGAACCTTACCTGCACTCACGCAACACAAGACGAGGATGTCTCGCAAGAACCTGAAAGCTGCCAGGCTCCGTCCTGCGGCCGCGCGGGTGAGCGCTTCACACCCAAAACTCTGAGATGCAATTTCCCAATTTCCCCTGCAGACCTGCACCCATCCCACACGAGTCCAAACGCCAGTTTGCCAGCCACTTATGTAAGCTCGCCTTGCACAATCCGAACTGCAGGCTCACACCTGCACCTGTCACGCCTCTCTCTGATAGGGATAAGCACCCACACCCAGGAGACAGAATTCACATGCGGAGTGTGGGGGAGAGAGGAGGGAGGAGGGAAAGTCTGGACCCATTTCCCCCCACCGTTTTTTAATTGCCCAGTTTTTTCACAACTGCAATTACCTTAGCAAACAAAGAACTGCCTGGACTCCCCTTTCTGGCTGTTCAGTGGCCCCCAAAGCCAAGATTGCTCCCGGCTCTTGTAAGCAAGAGAAGCCTAGGGAAACCAGGGAGCGACCACCTCACAGAGTGGAAGGCAGGTCTGGTGCGGCTTCGCGTGGCAATCCCGGGTCTCCGTTTCTACTTGCGACTTTCCGTGGCGCCGAAAGCTCTAGGACTCAGCGAGCAGAGAACCATGCCCGGTGCCCACGAGGAGGCATGGCGGGTCGCATGGTTCCCAGGGCAAGAGGCACTCCAGGTGTCTCCAGCGCGCTCAGGGACCGCCTGGCTTTCGGCGCTCCTGGAGCGCTTGCCCCCCTCCCGACTGGGCGCGTCGGGGCCGGCGGAAATAGGGAGGTCGATCCGCCCCCCCATCTGTGTCTGCTGCTAGGGAATCCCAGGGGCTCCTAGGAGGAGGTATGACCGCGGAACGGGGCTTAGCGGGCAAAAGCTACCCCAAGTCGCAAAGCCCAGTCGCGGCCCTCGGCGGCCGCTGCGGCGGCGCCCCCTATCGCTAGCCCGGCGCAACTGCAGTCATGCGCGCCATTGACCTGGGCGCCCGCATCTGAGCCCCCACCCGCGCCCCGAGGCCAGGGACACGCCCCCAGGGCTGGGCGCGGGCTCCTGAGCGCACCCCTAGGGCACGGCCTCCAAGGTCTCCTGGTCCTGCGCCCTCTGAAGGTGCCCATTCGGATTTGCCCAGGAATAGAAAATGGTCTACAGCTGCCCCATGCTAGAACAGCTGCGGAGACAAGGGAAGAGACCGACTCCAGCAGGGGAAGGCTCCCTGGTACACTTCTAAGCTGGCCTGGTGCGGAAACTTCAGTGGCGTGAAAGAGATGGGCGATTCCAGGCCCTGGTGCTGTGCCCAGTAGCCTCTGCATCCATCACTGGCATGTGCCTATCGCCCTCTAAGTTAAAATGGGCCGCTGAGATTGTCAGAGACATTGTTTGTGTTAACCTCGTCGCTTTTATTTATTCAACATTCACACCACAGGCTGTATTGGGAGTGTTATGTGGATGATACTGTCTGGACACATTAGAGAACAACTTTCAGGGGGAGGTTACGCAAACTCCCTTGAGAAAGAAGACGAGATGAGAAAGGAGAGCTAGGCCACTCACCCGTGAAAGTCCTGAAATTTCTTGTTGAAAGGTTTAGGAAACTGAAACACCAGTTTTGACAGACGGCTTGCCTGCCGTGCACATATCTTAGGGTATCTCAGCACCACATGTACCTGGCATGGCACCCCATTCCTGTAATCCCAGCACCTGAATAGAGGCAGGGGGATAAATTCAAGATCATCTTTCCCTCCATAGTCAGTACAAGATCAGCGTGGGACTCCATTAGATCCCTGCTTCAAAAATGAAAATAATTTAGAAATTATTCCCCAAAACATTTTATCACACATGGAAAACTTGAAATCACTTCAAATCTTCCAAGATGAATGAACTAACTGGACCTCATCCCCATGCGTCCAGAGTTTGAAATTTAATGTTTCTTTTTCAGTATTTATAATTGTGTTCTTATGCATAAATATGTAAATCATAAAGACACATCAGACAAATGTAAATTGAGAAAATTTCTCTTTAAAATGTCAAGACTAGGGCTGAAGAGGTGGCTTTGGGGTTAAGTCTCAGCCTTGCAGGCAGAAGGTCCTGAGTTCGGATCCTAGACCCCACCTATAGATGACGGGCAGAAGCGGGGTGGCCTGCGTTTCTGGTACTGGTCGGGCGGAGCCTGTGAATCCCGGGGCAGAGTAAACAAGGTGGAGGTGGAGACATCCATGGTGGTTCCCGAATTCATCCGTGGTTCTACACACAGTCACATACACACACATACATACACACACACATACATACACATGCGCACACCCTCATACATGCACAACTAAATAAATAATAAAAAAATTTAAAATGTCAAGACTATTAAAGATCTATCTAGACTAAAAAGAGACTAGAGGAAAAGACAAAGAGGTACAGACAGCTAGATGCAGCAAGTAATTTTGGATGAGATCTAAGACCAGGAAGTGACACCAATGGTTTAATTAGAGTGATCTCAATAGTAGAGTGATTAAGTCAGGTCTGTGGCATTTTCCTGATGTAAAAGCTATGCTCTCCCCATATTGTAGAGTGCTTGCCGCGTCCCTATCCAACTAATCTGGTAGAATATGTCTCAGTTTGGAAAAGGTAGATTCAAAGTATCATGTTTTGGGATAAGGACATGGCTTTATTTTAGAGAAATAAGGAAAAATATGGAAATTGTCAGGCCTTGGTGTTTCTTCCCAGCACAGGCCTAAAAGCCTGTCCTCTGAGGAAGGTCACAGTAACGCCCAAGGACAGGGGCTGGGCATTCTCTCCTAGACAATTCAAGTTTTGCCTCTGGCAGGAATTCTTCTGGTAATTAGGAGTGCCCTTCCCCTAGGTTTTGGCACCTAGGTTTTGGTTTATTTAGGACAATTCAAGTCTTGCCTCTGGCAGGAATCTTATGGTATATTAGGGGTGCCCTTTGTTAGGGTTTTTTGGAACTAGCTTCCTGCTCTCTGTTCTAGAAAAGAAGCCTGCTTTTTAAGTTTAGTCAAATACTAAATAGAAATTTCATGTCTAGTCATTTATAATAAGTAGACTTGTTAGCCAAAATGTGTACACTGATTTTAAGGAAATTAGAGAATAACTTCTGAGTCTTAAAACATAGGTTGGGTAGGATTCCCACCTATGTACTAACTCGGAAATTCCAGAAGTACAAGACATGCTCTCATCTCAGTCCACCGGAAACCTTAAAAGAAACTGTGATACCCTCTTACCCTGGCTGAAGGCCAAGGAAGAGACCATCATGCCAGAAAGTCTAGATGCCAAGACTGCCCTGGAGATGGTATTTGCAATCCAAACTGGGAGAATCCATGTCAGAAGCAAAGGGGGCTGTGTCCTTTCCTACCCAAACAGCACTCTTATGAGAAATCACAGAGATGGACCATCTGAGTGCACTCCCACCAATGATCGCCTCTGCCCCGAAAGAGACACCCTTGGCATATGGGGCCTGACTGGACCCCAGGTTTGGAGTATGCATGGTTCACAGATGGGTCATCTAACTGATGGCAATACGCTTCTGGAATTCTTCAAAAGAAGACATAAACAACCTTACTATTAAAGAAATAGAAGGATGCTATTATAGAAGTTATTCTTTTAATACCTATATTGCTTAAGTGTTTTCTTCAGTGCATACCTCCGTGTTCCATTCGACAGAACCAGCTATAGCTTATGGGCCTTGAGTATTCAAGTCAAGGCCCCCCCCCTTTGGAGATGTGGTTTTAAGCTTAGATAGTAGAGACTACATGAGCCACATACATCTTCCCAAGTTAGAACCTGCTGATGTCGACCTGCCTGACTGAGAGTATCAACCTGGAGAGGACAACAGGCCAAAGCTCACGCTGGGACTTGTGGGGTGCTTGAGGATTCCTATAGTTAGTTGTAAAATATGTTCCTTGCTTAAATTCAATAAGAAAACATTCTGCCTCTGTATTTTAAAAGAAAACAGTCTCTGTTAAAACGTGGGCTCAGCCCCACAGCTATCCGGTGAAGCATTATAGATTAGATAAGTTTTTGAATACTGAGAATGTTCCTGTTAAGTGCCTTTGCCCTGAAGCAATGGGTTAGGTTCTTGAAAAAGACAAAGGGTCCACCCTGAAGGTGACTTTGCTTCCTATCTATTATGTATGCAACATTCTTTACCCCAAAAGTTTCTGTATAATGTAGGCAACATTCTTTA